>SJYT01045971.1:33627-68591 GCA_006410635.1 Cephalophus harveyi | reverse complement strand
AGGAAGTTCACGGTTCACATATTGCTGAAGCCTGGCTTGGAGAATTTTGAGCATTACTTTACTAGTATGTGAGATGAGTGCAATTGTGTGGTAGTTTGAGCATCCTTTGGCATTACCTTTCTTTGGAATTGGAATGAAAACTGACCTTTTCCAGTCCTGTGGCCACTGCTGAGTTTTCCAAATTTGCTGGCATATTGAGTGCAAGACTTTCACAGCATCATCTTTAGGATTTGAAATAGCTCAACTGGAATTCCCTCAGCTCCACTAGCTTTGCTCAGAGTGATGCTTTCTATGGCCCACTTGACTTTACATTTTAGGATGTCTGGCTCTGGGTGAGTGATCACACCATCGTGATTATGTAGGTCATGAAGATCGTTTTTGTACAGTTCTTCTGTGTATTCTTGTCACCTCTTCTTAATGTCTTCTGCATCTGTTCGGTCCATACCGTTTCTGTCCTTTATCGAGCCCATCTTTGCATGAAATGTTCCTTTGGTATCTCTAGGCCACGCTTTTGTGCAGTCCATCATAGCCGGTGCGCTTCTGCTGCGCAGTCTGTCGCAGCCAGATCCAGGGTCCAGCCGAGAGGAGCTACTCCAAGTTCAAGGTCAGAACAGGTGGTGGTGAGGAGATATCCCTTGTCCAAGGTAAGGAGCAGCAGCTGTGCTTTGCTGGAGCTGCTGTGAAGAGATTCCCCACGTCCAAGGTAAGAGAAAGATGATAGGTGTTGGAGAGGGCATCAGAGGGCAGACAAACTGAAATCATAATCACGGAAAACTAGTCAATCTAATCACATGGACCACAGCCTTTTCTAACTCAATGAAACTAAGCCATGCCATGTGGGACCACCCAAGACGGTTGGGTCATGGTAGAAAGGTCTGACAGAATGTGGTCCACTGGAGAAGGGAATGGCAAACCACTTCAGTATTCTTGCCTTGAGAACCCCATGAACAGTAAGAAAAGGCAAAATGATTGGATACTGAAAGAGGAACTGCCCAGGTTGGTTGGTGCCCAATATGCTACTGGAGATCAGTGGAGAAATAACTCCAAAAAGAATGAAGGGATGGAGCCAAAGCAAAAACAATACCCAGTTGTGGATGTGACTGGTGATAGAAGCAAGATCCGATGCTGTAAAGAGCAATATTGCACAGGAACCTGGAATGTTAGGTCCATAAATCAAGGCAAATTGGAAGTGGTCAAAGGAGATGGCAAGAGTGAACATCGACATTCTAGGAATCAGGGAACTAAAATGGACTGGAATGGGTGAATTGAACTCAGATGACCATTTTATCTACTACTGTGGGCAGGAATCCCTCAGAAGAAATGGAGTAGCCATCATGGTCAACAAGAGTCTGAAATGTAGTACTTGGATGCAATCTCAAAAAAACAGAATGATCTCTGTTTGTTTCCAAGGCAAACCATTCACTATCAGAGTAATCCAAATCTATGCCCCAACCAGTAATGCTGAAGAAGCTGAAGTTGAACGGTTCTATGAAGATCTGCAAGACCTTTTAGAACTAACACCCCCAAAAGATGTCCCTTTCATTATAGGGGACTGGAATGAAAAAGTAGGAACTCAAGAAACATCTGGAGTAACAGGCCAATTTGGCCTTGGAATATGGAATGAAGCAGGACAAAGGCCAATAGAGTTTTACCCAGAGAATGCACTGGTCGTAGCAAACACCCTCTTCCAACAACATAAGAGAAGACTCTACACATGGACATCACCAGATGGTCAACACTGAAACAGACTGATTGTATTCTTTGCAGCCAAAGTTGGAGAAGCTCTATACAGTCAGCAAAAACAAGACCAGGAGCTGACTGTGGCTCAGATCATGAACTCCTTATTGCCAAATTCAGAGTTAAAGTGAAGAAAGTAGGGAAAACCACTAGACCATTCAGGTATGATCTAAATCAAATCCGTTATGATTATACAGTGGGAGTGAGAAATAGATTTAAGGGACTAAATCTGATAGATAGAATGCCTGATGAACTATGAACAGAGGTTTGTGACATTGTACAGGAGACAGGGATCTTGCTCCCTGAACAAATATAATCTGTTCAGCTACTGTGGAAAGCACTATGGAAGATAATAAATAAATAAATAAAGCAGAACCACCATATGTTCTAGAAATCTCACTTCTGGGCATATATCCAAAGGAGATTTAAAAAAAAAAAAAAGTAGGGTATTGAAGATAGATCTGCACTCCTATGTTGACTGCAACATTATTCACAATATCCAAGATGGAAACAACATAAGTGTTCATCAGTGAATGAATGGATTAAAAAAATTGTTATACAAAAATACATACACACACAGAGACATACAATGGATCTATTATTCAGTCATAATACTGACATACTTATGCTAATAAGTAATGCTCAAAATTTTCCAATCCAGGCTTCAGCAATACGTGAACCATGAACTTCCAGATGTTCAAGCTGGTTTTAGAAAAAGCAGAGGAACCAGAGATCAAATTGCCAACATCTGTTGGATCATTGAAAAAGCAAGAAAGTTCCAGAAAAACATCTATTTCTGCTTTATTGACTATGCCAAAGCCTCCGACTGTATGGATCACAATAAACTGCAAGAATTCTGAAAGAGATGGGAATACCAGACCGCCTGACCTGCCACTTGAGAAATCTGTATGTAGGTCAGGAAGCAACAGTTAGAACTGGACATGGTTCAACAGACTGGTTCCAAATAGGGAAAGGAGTACGTTAAGTCTGTGTATTGTCACCCTGCTTCTTAAACTTACATGCAGAGTATGTCATGAGAAATGCCAGGCTGGAAGAAGCACAAGCTGGAATCAAGATTGCCAGGAGAAATATCAATAACCTCAGATATGCAGATGACACCACTCTAATGGCAGAAAATGAAGCAGAACTAAAGAGCCTCTTGTTGAAGGTGAAAGTGGAGAGTGAAAAAGTTGGCTTAAAGCTTAAAATTCAGAAAACTAAAATCATGGCATCTGGTCCCATCACTTCATGGGAAATAGATGGGAAAACAGTGGAAACAGTGGCTGACTTTATTTTTGGGGACTCCAGAATCACTGCAGATGGTGACTGCAGCCACAAAATGAAAAGATGCTTGCTCCTTGGAAGGAAAGTTATGACCAACCTAGACAGTATGTTTAAAAGTAGAGACATTACTTTGCCAACAAAGGGCTGTGTAGTCAAGGCTATGATTTTTCCAGTAGTCATGTATGGATGTGAGAGTTGGACTATAAAGAAAGCTGAACACCGATTGATGCTTTTGAACTGTGGTGTTGGAGAACATTCATGATAGTTCCTTGGTGTGCAAGGAGATCCAACCATTCCATCCTAGAGGAGATCCATCCTGAATGTTTATTGGAAGAACTGATGTTGAAGCTGAAACTCCAATACTCCGGACACCTGATGTGAAGAGCTGATTCACTTGAAAAGATCTGATGCTGTGAACCACAGGACTGGAAAAGGTCAGTTTTCATTCCAATCCCAAAGAAAGGCAATGCCAAAAAATGCTCAAACTACCACACAGTTGCATTCATCTCACACGCTAGTGAAGAATTGCTCAAAATTCTTCAAGCCAGGCTTCAGCAATACGTGAACCGTGAACTCCCTGATGTTCAAGCTGGTTTTAGAAAAGGCAGAGGAACCAGAGATCAAATTGCCAACATCCGCTGAATCATGGAAAAAGCAAGAGAGTTCCAGAAAAATATCTATTTCTGCTTTATTGACTATGCCAAAGCCTTTGACTATGTGGATCACAATAAACTGTGGAATATTCTGAAAGAGATGGGAATATCAGACACCTGACCTGCCTCTTGAGAAATCTGTATGCAGGTCAGGAAGCAACAGTTAGAACTGGACATGGAACAATAGACTGGTTCCAAATAGGAAAAGGAGCACGTCAAGACTGTATATTGTCGCCCTGCTTATTTAACTTATATGCAGAGTACATCATGAGAAACGTTGGGCTGGAAGAAGCACAAGCTGGAATCAACATTGCCAGGAGAAATATCAATAACCTCAGATATGCAGATGACACCACCCTTATGGCAGACAGTGAAGAGGAACAAAAAAGCCTCTTGATAAAAGTGAAAGAGGAGAGTGAATAAGTTGGCTTAAAGCTCAACATTCCGAAAATGAAGATCATGGCATCTGGTCCCATAATTTCATGGGGAATAGATGGGGAAACAGTCTGAGACTTTATTTTTTGGGTTCCAAAATCACTATAGATGGTGATTGCAGCCATGAAATTAAAAGATGCTTACTCCTTGGAAGAAAAGTCATGACCAAACTAGATAGCATATTAAAAAGCAGAGACATTACTTTGCCAACAAAGGTCCATCTAGTCAAGGCTATTGTTTTTCCAGGGGTCATGTATGGATGTGAGAGTTCAACTGTAAAGAAAGCTGAGCACCAAAGAACTGATGCTTCTGTACTGTGGTGTTGGAGAATTCTCTTGAGAATCCCTTAGACTGCAAGGAGATCCAACCAGTCCATTCTAAAGATCAGCCCTGGGATTTCTTTGGAAGGAATGATGCTAAAGCTGAAACTCCAGTACTGTGGCCACCTCATGCGAAGAGTTGACTCATTGGAAAAGACTCTGATGCTGAGAGGGATTGGGGACAGGAGTAGAAGAGGACAACAGAAGATGAGATGGCTGGAATGGCGTCACCAACTTGATGGACGTGAGTTTGAGTGAACTCCAGGAGTTGGTGATGTACAGGGAGGCCTGGCGTGCTGTGATTCATGGGGTCGCAAAGAGTTGGACACGACTGAGCTACTGAACTGAACTGAACTGAACTGATGCTGTCAAAGACTGACGGCAGGAGAAGGGGACAACAGAGGATGAGATGTTTGAATAGCATCACCAACTCAATAGACATGAGTTTGGGTAAACTCCAGGAGTTGTGATTGACAAGGAGGCCTGGTGTGCTGTGGTCCATGGGGTTGTGAAGAGTTGGAAATGACTGAGCGACTGAACTGAACTGAATTGAACTGGAGTAATTACCCTCTTCAAGTAAAACAACACTAGTACTAGATTTATGTGTGTTAATGTATGTGTGTGCATGAAGGCTCAGTCATGTCTGACTCTTTGTGACTCCTTAGACTGCAGCCCACCATGCTTCTCCATCTATGGAATTTTCCAGGAAAGAATATGGAGTGGGTTGCCATTTACTTCTTGAGGGGATCTTCCTGACCCGGAGATCAACCCACACCTTCTATGTGTCCTGCATTGGCAGGTGGATTCTTTACCACTGTGTCATCTTATATATATTTATAAATCTAGAAAATTAAATTTTTTCATATATGTGCATGCTCTTCACTTTGTGCTAATACTATATATGATTATGTGTATATGGTTACATAAATAAGACCACATCAATATTTTAGGATTAAATTTGCTATCACTTTTTTTTTAACACTCAGCTAAATTCATCAGTTTCTCTAGAGAGTTTCCTATGAAATTCTTGGAATAATTATTTTAAAATATCTCCATTATATGAATGCCCCTTGACCTGCCACACTTGATAGATAACACTCTCTCGAAGGGGTTACCTATATGTAGAAATGGTTTGAGAAGAGAAACTTCTATGAGAGTTCTTTAGTAATCATGGGTAAGCTTCAAAAATCGGTTCATCAGGTAAATGCCTCTTACTCTATTTTGAGATCCGTTTTCATCACTGGAATAATTTAAGTTTCTTTACTTTGTGGTCCCTAGAGACCCGTGAAGCTCCATTTGAGTTAGGTGCTGTCAAAATCATTAAATCTGTCAAGAATTCAAATTCCTTGCAATTCAATATAAAATTTTACTTGTCATTAAAAAAAAAAATACTGAAGACAGTTTTCCACAAATGGGGGTGGAAATGTCAAAAACTTCTTACCTGTAACATTTTGAATAGTAGATTGAGTAGAAGTCAATATACTTATCAGGTCACCTTTCCTCCATAAAGTGTCATCTATAAATAAAGATATTCAGATGGAAATGTAAATAGTCCATTTGAAAAAGGGTCTACACTTTGAGTGTAAGACAGAGAACATGTTCCTATTGGACAACTCTGTAGCTACAAAGAAAAAAAAAATAAAAGCTGAAAAGAGGAACATGTGATCATTTATATAAGGATGCAATCTGGTATTTGGTTGTTGTTCGGTCACTAAGTTGTGTCCTACGCTCTGTGACCCACGGACTGCAGCACGACAGACTTCCCTGTTCTTTACCATCTCCCAGCATTTGCTCAAATTCATGTCCACATTCAGTCTTCTCATCATCTGTTGCCCCCTTCTCCTCTTGCCTTCAATTTTTCCCAGTATCAAGGTATTTTCCAAGGAGTCAGCTCTTCGTATCAGGTGGTCAAATTATTGGAACTTCACCTTCAGCATCAGTCTTTCCAATGAATATTCAAAGTTGATTTCTTTTAGGATTGGCTGGTTTGATTTCCTTGCTGTCCAAGGGATTCTCAAGAGTCTTTAGCACCATAATTCAAAAGCATCAGTTCTTTGGCATTCAATCTTCTTTATGACCCAATTCTTGCATTTGTACATGCCTACTGGAAAAACTATAGCTTTGACTATTTGGACCTTTATTGGTAAAGTGATGTCTCTGCTTTTTAACACACTGCCTTGGTTTGTCATGGCTTTTCTTCCAGGGAGAAAGCATCTTAATTTCATAGCTGCAGTCACCATCTGTAGGTATTTTGGAACACAAGAAAATAAAATCTGTTGCTGTTTCCACTTTTCCCCCATCTATTTGCATGGAGGTGACATATTTTAGGAGACTCCAAATATTATTATTCTAAATTTTTTCTGTAATAGAGATCTAAATATACAAAAGGAATTCAAATGTCTAATCTCAGATTCAGAAACCCCACTCTTGAGTTTCAACTCTCCTACTCCTATTCTCCAACATCCCATTCTTTCCATCCAGTCAAAAATAGACAAACTCTCAACTCTGGATGTACCACCTTTCTGCTACTAGGCTGCGAGGTCTGGCTAGTAAAATGCTTTTTTTTTTTTTTTTTTTAAATAATGACATTACAGTTTTATTTTCTTTGCTGTGGTTCAAGACTTTTGCACATTTCATGTACTTTTCCCAATCACATCTCATGTACTTTTCCCAATCACATCTCTATCATTCTTCAGTAGTGTTTATTAGAATATTTCTTTTTGGAATCACTTTCTTAAAAAAAAAAATGTAGACCATTTTTAAAGACTTTATTGAATTTGTTACAATAATATTTCTATATTATGTTTTGGTTTTTTGGCCATTAAGCATGTGAGATCTTAGCTCCCTGACCAGGGATCAAACCCTGTGCATTTGAAGATGAAGTCTTAACCATTGGACTGCCAGCAAAGTCCCTGGATTCACTTTCTGAATGTGTTTGATACTGTTTGGCAAATCAGAAGTCTTTGAGCTCTTGTCACTCTCCATAACATAAAGCATTTAGAAACTTTTACAGCAAACTGGCAGAGTAATTTTATGTCAAAATTAAATGTAATAATAATAATAGAACTTGATTTACATTTTCAGCTATTTTTTAGTGATTTACGTTTTTATTTTGTATAAATATTAATGTGTATCAGATTATATTTTTTCCAGATAAATAACTAGTACTTTACCATGGATAATTCAAAACTCCATCCTAATTCATCTCTAGCTTTAGCTTCCTAGGTTTCTCAGATGGTAAAGAATCTGCCTGCAGTGCAGGAGACTCAGGTTCAATCCCTGGGTCGGTAAGATCCCCTGGAGAAAGGAATGGCAATCCACTCCAGTATTCTTGCCTGGAGAATCCCATGGACAGCAGAGCCTGATGGGCTACAGTCCAAGGGGTCACAAAAAGTAGGATATGTCTGAGCTTGTGTCTGACTCAAGCTTGATGACTCTCAAATAATGACACTGGATATTTTTGTTTGTTCTGTTTTGTTCTTACTTCACAATGAAATAGAGGCCTGATGTTAAAACTATAATGAAGTACATAACTGATCTAGGTTGCACTGCACTTTTTCCTGGGCTTGAAAGCCTTGAATCACATTTGCAAATAAAATTTCTGGGTCTCACCATTCTGATTAAAGAAAAGTCTGATTCAAATTATTTGCCCCAGGGCCAGAGATAAAGAAGGCAGAGCAAACTGAGGTTGAGAAAAACCACACTAGCTCATAATGTATAGAGTGGAGTTGGCTCAGAGCAACTGTCCCAGACTTTCTTAAATGGATG
The DNA here is from genome assembly GCA_006410635.1 of Cephalophus harveyi. Classification (NCBI taxonomy): domain Eukaryota; kingdom Metazoa; phylum Chordata; class Mammalia; order Artiodactyla; family Bovidae; genus Cephalophus; species Cephalophus harveyi. The sequence goes on along the minus strand of SJYT01045971.1, from coordinate 60,394 downwards.
CAGTAATTCTAGGCTTTTCTTTTGAAAATTCTATCCTACCAGTATATGAAGATTAATAGCATGTCCATCTACCCACTCTAAAAACAAGAGGTCCTTTATCTGCCCTCCATTTCTCCTTTCCATTCCCAACCACAAATAGGTCTCCTGATCCAATCCACTTTTTAATTATTTATTTCACTGATGTATGCCCTTTTTCCAGCTGAAGTCCAGGCTCTCATCATTTCTCACTTACATTGCCATATGCCCAACTCATTACTCTTGCCTTGCACATTTTCAGGGTCAAGGCATCAGAATGCAAATGTCTCTGTCCTGATTCTCTATATTAAGGAGTTTACTGATTTCTTTCTCTTAAAAGATTTCTCAAGATGATTGTATTGAATGTTGTAAAAGTCAGAACCAGACACATTGCATATTTTTGGAAGCTTTTAAACGGAGTTTAGTGTCAACATGACATCAAACCTTATACCTTAATAATGTGACATCAGTGACAGCTTTGAATCTCATACTAAATGATAGGTTGAGAGGTACCCAGTACTTTTTGAACCTTTATTTTTGCATTGCTGAGGAAAGCATAATTCAGTGACAATTTCAGCTCTGTAATCATCCATAGAAAGCAGTTTGACTATAGAAAGGGATTCAGTCTCTTTTGTTCTCTCTCTTTCTCTTTAAGACATGTAAATGAAATGCAAAAGTTCCAAGATTTCTTATTCCAGTATCAATTGGAAGATCCTATGTGCAATTATTATTTTGCTTAATGATTCTTAACAATAGATTAAATTACCACCTGCAGTATATCCACACAATAAGAGCCAACGAGTCCTTCGGAAGAAAGGCAAGCTATTTCTGTATTCTACTAACCTATAATCATTAAGGTTCAAAGACTAAAATGACAATGTGGGTGGAGAAATAGGATGTGAATTTGATTCAGGACATGGAAACCAATGGTTCTTTCTAGCGAGAGACTATCCTTAGCATTCTTCAAGAGTATGGTGTATTGAATACTAGAAAACAGAAAGCTATTATTTATGTAGTGTTTATTGGTCTTAAGCCAGAAAGCCTGACATATTTTCTGACAATATGACAGATATTTTTACCCCAGACACTTATTAAAATTGTAGGTAGCCTAGAACCTTACTTTTCTATTTATATAAAACTATTTCCAAATTTGACTTTAAATTTCATTTCCTTCTGTTGTACACCTTTTGAGAAATGGGATAAAAATAAGGGATTAGATAGAATTTCTGAGCTTTTAAGTACTAATTTCATAGATACAATGTAGCCAAAACAGTGGCTGGGATAAAATAACAATGTAGCAAAAACTGTGGCCTGGGATAAAATAAAGGGAACTTTTTCTGGCCCTGATATTTTAACTTATTTATTATAATATTATTCTGAATAAAATTATATACTGTGGCTTAATTTTAAGTATGAAGCTATTTTACTACATTAGCTTAAAAAGTGTCTTAAATAGAGTGTTTCAACAGTGATTAGAATTCAATGATGAAAAGCAGAATATTGCTAATGAAACTTTGAACTAGATGCCTTAAAAAAATTCTACACAATAAGAACAAACATTTGTTGACTTTATGTGCTGACATTATAACATGTGTTTATATTCATTAACATATTTAATTCTCATAACAACCATGAGGTACTATAGGTACTATTTTATTCCTTACTTTACAGGTAAAGATGATGACACAGTTAGAGACTGAATTATTTTTCAAAGTCTCACAAATAAACTAAAACACTATTGCAAGGGTATGAAGCTTATTTTGAATTTTTATATTTTGGTATGCTTGTTTTAGGGCTTCCCAGTTGGCTCTAGTGGTAAAGAACCCATCAGCCAATGAAGAAGACATGAGATGTGGGTTTGATACCTGGGTTTAGATCCCCTGGAGGAGGGCATAGCAATCCACTCCAGTATTCCTTCCTGGAGAATCCCATGCACAGAGGATCCAGGCAGGCTATAGTCCATAGCATCACAAACAGTTGGACATAATTGAAGCAACTAGGCTTGCACGAACACGTGCTTGCTCTCAGTTCAGTTCTGTCACTTAGTTGTGTCAGACTCTTTGTGACCCCATGGACTGTAGCGCACCAGGTCTCCCTGTCCATCACCAACTCCCAGCGTTTACTCAAACTCATATCCACTGAATCAGTGATGCCATCCAACCAACTCATCTTCTGTTGTCTCCTTCTCCTCCCACCTTCAATCTTTCCTAGCATCAGGGTCTTCTCAAATGAATCAGCTCTTCACATCAGGTGGCCAAAGTATTGGAGTTTCAAGTTCATCATCAGTCCTTCCAATGAATATTCAGGACTGATTTCCTCTGGATGGACTGGTTGGATATCCTTGCTGTCCAAGGGACACTCAGGTGTCTTCCCCAACACCTAAATTCAAAAGCATCAATTCTTCTGTGCTTAGCTTTCTTTATAGTCCAACTCTCACATCCATAGATGACTACTGAAAAACCATAACCTTGACTAGACAGACGCAGACGTTTGTTGGCAAATTAATGTCTCTGATTTTCAATATGATGTCTAGGTTGGTCATAACTTTCCTTCCAAGGAGTAAGTGTCTTTTAATTTCATGTCTGCAGTCACCATCTGCAGTGATTTTGGAGCCCCCCAAAATAGAATCAGCCACTGTTTCCACTGCCTCCCCATCTATTTGTTATGAAGTGATGGGACCAATAGCCATGATCTTAGTTTTCTGAATGTTGACCTTTAAGCCAACTTTTTCACTCTCCTCTTTCACTTTCATCAAGAGGCTCTTTAGCTCTTCGTGTTCTGCCATATGGGTGGTGTCATTTGCATATCTGAGGTTATTGATATTTCTCCCAGCAATCTTGATTCCAACTTGTGCTTCATCCAGCCCAGAGTTTTTCATGCTGTATTCTGCATATAAGTTAAATAAGCAGGGTGACAATACACAGCCTTGACCCACTCCTTTTCCTATTTGGAACCAGGTTCAACCTATCTGTTGAACCACGTCCAGTTCTAACTGTTGCTTCCTGACCTGCATGCAGATTTCTCAAGAGGCAGGGCAGGTGGTCTGGTAATCCCAATTTTCCACAGTTTATTGTGATCCACACAGCCAAAGCCTTTGGCATAGTCAATAGAGCAGAAATAGACTGGAAGTCTTGCATTTTTAATTTTCCAACGGATGTTGGCAATTTGATCTCTGGTTCCTCTTCCTTTTCTAAATCCGGCTTGAATACCTGGAAGTTCATGGTTCATGTACTGTTGAAGACTGGCTTAGAGAATTTTGAGCATTACCCTACTAGCGTGTGGGAAGAGTGCAATTGTGCAGTAGTTTGAACATTGTTTAGCATTGCCTTTCTTTGGGATTGGAATGAAAACTGACTTTTTCCAGTCCTGTGGCCACTGCTGTGTTTTCCAAATTTGCTGGCATATTGAGTGCAGCACTTTTACAGCATCTTCTTTTAGGATTTGAAATAGCTCAACTGGAATTCCATCACCTCCACTTGCTTTGTTTGTAGTGATGCTTCCTAAGGCCCACTTGACTTCACATACAGGATGTCTGACTCTAGGTGTGTGATCATGCCATTGTGATTATCTGGGTCATGAAGATCTTTTTTGTTTAGTTCTATGTGCTCTTGCCACTTCTTAATATCTTCTGCTTCTGTTAGGTCCATACCATTTCTGTCCTTTATTGTTCCCATCTTTGCATGAAATATTCCCTTGGTATCTCTAATTTTCTTGAAGAAATCTCTAGTCTTTCCCATTCTATGGTTTTCCTCTATTTCTTTGCACTGATCACAGAGGAAGGCTTTCTGATATCTCCTTGCTATTCTTTGGAACTCTGCATTCAAATGGGTATATCTTTCCTTTTCTCCTTTGCTTTTCACTTCTCTTCTTTTCACAGCTATTTGTAAGCCCTCCTCAAACAACCATTTTGCTTTTTTACATTTCTTTTTCTTGGAGATGGTGGTGATTCCTGTCTCCTGTACAATGTCATCAACTTCTGTCCATAGTTCATCAGGCCCTTTGTCTACCAGATCTAATCTTTTGAATCTATTTCTCACTTCCACTGTATAATTGTAAAGAATTTGATTTAGGTCATAGCTGAATGGTCTAATGGTTTTCCATACTATCTTCAAGTTAAGTCTGAATTTGGCAGTAAGGAGTTCATGATCTGAGCCACAGTCAGCTCCTGGTCTTGTTTTGCTGACTGTATAGAGGTTCACCATCTTTGGCTGCAAAGAATATAATCAATCTGATTTCATTTTGGCCATCTGGTGATGTCCATGTGTAGAGTCTTCTCTTGTGTTTTTGGAAGAGGGTATTTGCCATGACCAGAGCATTTTCTTGGCAAAACTCTCTTAGCCTTTGCCCTGCTTCATTCTGTATTCCAAGACCAAATTTACCTGTTTAATGATCACAATTAGTATCCTAGTTTGCAAACATGTACACATGTAAAAAAAACCGCTTTGTTGTATAACGTGGCTTCATTAATTCAAGACTTCCTCATTAAGATAAGAAATACCTTTTAGGGATCTGATTAAAACTGTAGGTAAGCCAAACAAATTCTCTGCTCTTATTACATTTGCAGACATTTCAGAAAGCCAATTCAATTACAGACACAGGCATAAATTAACTCTTTCATGAAATCAACGAACTAGGAGGATTTGGAAAATCAGAATAAATTGTGTCACGATCCCAAAACATGGAGAGCATTTCAGCAATAATAATTTCTTTAGGATAAATGGCCCAGAAAAATAGCCATTTTTGAACAACAATTAAGCAAACATAAATGAGAGATACACTGACTTTAGATGGTATGATCTCTAAAGCATGGTTTTAGATGTCTTCCTTGTCTTTTAGAGATATTGTTACGTACTGGTAGACTTTTAACACTAGCCTTGCAGCAAATGTTTTGGCTTCATTTCTTCTTATTTGGCCTGGAAGTAGTGTGCAGGCTCATTTCATTAAGCATGGGCTTCATATGCTTTAGCTGGAGATTTCATTCTTTGGGGACCCGCTCGGTACCTCATTATTGATATAAAGATTACTTTAAGTTCAAGACATCTAAAATTCAACAGAGGCAGAAAGAAGCATTCTTAGATCTCCTCTTACCTGATTTCTGAGAAATGAAGCTGCTATGAATTTCCTCTTTGGGGCAGTCTTCTTGAAATGGAGCAGAAATCTATGGTCCTTGCTCTGCCCCCAACCCCCACCCCCCTGCCATGTCGTCACCCTACCTTTTGTTTGTGGAAATATTTTAGCCAAAGGATAAGTTTAATCAAAGAAGTGAGAACATATAGAAATAAAATAAATGAGTCAAAAGAGACCAAAATAAGTATAGTCAAGGACTTTATTTCCTTCTAAAGGGCTATGGATAATATTCTGAGTCATATCTTGTGAGCTATTTTACAGATACTGAAAGTTCTACCAGGTGGAGAAGTTAACTACCTGATGACCAAACTGTAACAATGGCATAAGCTGCCACAATTCCAAGAACTGACCTTGGGAAATAGAATCAAACTGATTGGAACTAAAGATTAACTGTACTTATAACAACTAAGGTGATGCTAATCAGACAACTGCTGACCAATTTTAACATGACTGTCAGAGCTGACTGTGTTCTATGTAGTCCCTTTCCTCGACCTATAAAAGCTGCTGCCCCTTGATTGTCAATGGTGGGAAGTCAGCCTTTGGAGATATGTTGTCCTCCCCATTCCCTCCCAGTTTGCTAGTATCCAAAATAAAGCAAACATTCCTTTCCACCAACCTGGCCTGTATAATGGCTTTTGAGTGATGAGCAGCCAGACTTCAGTTTGATCTTCCCAGCATTCTATCTGGGAAGATCAAGAAGAGTTTTATTTTTGTTTTTCAGTCACTAAGTCATGCCTGACTCTTTGCAACCCTCTGGACAACAGCACACCAGGTTTCCCCGTCCTTCACTATCTCCCCAAGTTTGCTCAAACTCATGCCCATTGAATCAATGATACCATCCAAGCATCTTACCCTCTGTAATCTCCTTCCCCTCCTGACTTCAATATTTCTCAGCATCAGGGTCTTTTCCAATGAGTCAGCTCTTTGCGTCAGGTGGCCAAAGTATTGGAGCTTCAACATCAGTCCTTCCAGTGAATATTCAGGTTTTATTTCCTTTAGGATTGACTGGTTTGATCACCTTGCTGTCCAAGGGACTTTCAAGAGTCTTCTCCAGTACCACAATTTGAAAGCAAGAAGACTAAACCTACCATGAATCTTATCTCTGGTGAGTTTCATGGGCATGAAGAAAGACTACTCTCACATAAACAAACATTGCCACAAACTTTCTCATCTCTATTTGTTCATCTAAAATCTATTTGTCTTTCCTAAAGAGACATATTTGCTTTTTCTCATAGAAGTCTTTTCCTTTCACTCCTGGTCTCTTTCCAAGTTAAGTGCATAAGCCTCAGACCTTAACTATTTAGTGAACTTCTACTTTTTTCATTAGCTTTCACATTATACAATTAAGTCTTTTTACTCCATTTAATTTAACTTTTCTAACTGTAATTCAGAAACTCCCACAGACTGAGCCTAAGAAGTTAGAGGAAAAGTTTTCCTTCCTGACAGTCTCCAGATAGCCAAACCAGTATAGATTGGCTTTGAAGGCAAATATGTCTGCAAATGTATGGTTTTATGTGATACAAGAATAAGATATAAATGAGCCCTGTCCAAGATGCTAATTTTCCCCTTGGCCTGACCTCCCATTTTAGTATTTTACTGACATAGGTAATGTCTGAACATTAGTACATTTTTGAGTTTCCCAGTTAAAATTAACGTTGAGTAGAGCAGAGAATGGAAGTCCTAAATGATGCCACTTGGTCTTTACAGATAAACTTTACGTTTACTTGTACTGGAGGTTTTTGTGTCAGATAATGAGGCTTGGGGCTACAGAGGTCTTATAAGGTGCAGTCTTGGCTCACCTGGACTGAGTGGTATTACTGATAGAGGAAAGATGATAATCTAACTGGTGCCTTGTCAAGTGATGATGATATAACTATGCTTAAATTACATTCACTGTTCTCATGAAGTTCACAGTGTACTTAAGAATAGTAGTTTTGCATAGGACAAAGTCAAACTTGTGATAAGGTGTATGATAGAGATGTATACAAAGTACCAGAGTAATGAATGACTCTGTTACCCTGTCAGGATGAATGAGGTACACATACGAAGGAATGCTTGACCCCCAGGAGTTGGAAAAAAAACCAGACACTTGACAGGTAAAAACGGATAGTAAAAGTTTTTAGAAAGTAAGGATAACATGTACAATACAAAGACATAAATAACTCAAAACCTATGGGCTGCAGCAAAATCAGTTCTAAGAGGGAAATTTATAGCAATACAATCCTACCTAGTGGAACAAGAAAAACATTGAATAGACAACTTAACTTAATACCTAAAACAATTGGAAAAAGAAGAACAAAAAAACCCCAAAGTTAGCAGAAGGAAGGAAATCATAAAGATTAGAGAAGAAATAAATGAAAAAGAAATGAAAGAAACAAAGTAAAGAGTAATAAAACTAAAAGCTGGTTCTTTTAGAAGGTAAATAAAATTGACAAACCTTTAGCCAGACTCATCAAGAAAAAAAGAGAGAAGAATCAAATCAACAACATTAGAACTGAAAAAGGAGAGGTTACAACAAACAATGCAGTAATACAAAGGATTATAAGAGACTATTATGAGAAACTATATAGCAATAAAGTGGATAACCTGGAAGAAATGGACAGTCTTAGAAAATCTCTATCCTTGAAGATTGAACCAGGAAGGAATAGAAATTATGAACAACCCAATTAGAACCACTGAAATTGAAATCAAAATTTGGGGGTAGATCAAAATTCTCCCCCAAAACCAATAAGCCCAGGGCCAAATGGCTTCACAGGTGAATTTTATCAAACATTTAGAGAAGATCTAATGCCTATCCTTCTAAAACTCTTTCAAAAAATTGCAGAGGAAGGAACACTTCCAGACTCATGTCACGAGGCCACCATCACCCTGATACCAAAACCAGACAAAGACAACACACACACATAAGAAAATTAGAAGCCAATATCACTGATGAACATATATGCAAAAATCCTTAACAAAATTCTAGCAAAGAGAATTCAACAACACATTAAAAAGCTCATACACCATGATCAAATTGGGTTTATGCCAGGGATGAAGGATTCTTCAATATACGAAAATCAATCAATGTGATACACCATATTAACAAATTGAAAGGTAAAAACCATATGATAATCTCAATAGAAATAGAAAAAACCTTTGACAAAATTCACCCATTTATGATTAAAACTTTTCAAAAAATGGGCACAGAAGGAACCTACTTCAACACAGTAAAGTTCATATATGATAAGCCCACAGCAAACCTTATTCTCAATGGTGAAAAAATGAAAGCATTCCCCCTAAGATCAGGAACAAGACAAGGGTGTCCTCTCTCACTGCTATTATTCAATTCAAAACTATATATTATTATATAAAACTATATATTGTTATTATATATAACTATATATTATATAACTATGTACATGTATAACTATATATTATATAAAAGTATAGTTTTGGAAGTCCTATCTATGGCAATTAGAGAAGAAAAATAAATAAAAGGAATCCAGATTGGAAAAGAAGTAAAGCTCTCACTGTTTCCAGATGACATGATACTTACTATACATAGAAAACCCTAAAGATACTTTCAGAAAATTACTATAGCTAATCAGTGAATTCAACAAAGTCACATTATACAAAATCAATAAACATAAATCACTTGCATTTGATATACTAACAATGAAAAATCAGAAAGGGGGGGGCGGTCCTAAGATGGTGTAGGAATAGGATGGGGAGACCACTTTCTCCCCAACAAATTCATCAAAAGAACATTTAAACGCTGAATAAATTCCACAAAACAACTTCTGAGTGCTGGCAGAGGACATCAGGCACCCAGAAAAGCAGCCCAGTGTCTTTGAAAGGAGATGTTTTATCAATGGTGCTGTATAGATGGAGAAGTCTTGAGACCACTATAAAAATAAGACTGAAAACCAGAAGCAGGTGGCTTAAGTCCAAATCCTGAGAACATCAGAGAACTCCTGACTCCAGGGAACATTAATCGACAGCAGCTCATCAAATGCCTCCATACCTACACTGAAACCAAGCAATACCCAAGGGCTAACAAGTTCCAGAGCAAGACATACCATGCAAATTCTCCAGCAACACAGGAACACAGCCCTGAGCTTCAATATACAGGCTACCCAAAGTTACTCCAAAACCCTTGAAATCTCATAACTCATTACTGGACACTTCACTGAACTCCAGAGAGAAGAAATCCAGCTCCACCCACCAGAACATTGACACAAGCTTCCCTAACCAGGAAACATTGACAAGCCACCCGTACAACCCCACCCACAGCAAGGAAACTCCACAATAAAGAGAACTCCACAAACTGCCAGAATACAGAAAGGCTACCCCAAACACAGCAATATAACCAAGATGAAGAGACAGTGGAATACCCAGCAGGTAAAGGAACAGGATAAATGCCCACCAAACCAAACAAAAGAGGAAGAGATAGGAAATCTACATGAGAAAGAATTCCAATAATGATAGTGAAAATGATCCAAAATCTTGATATCAAAATGGAATCACAGATAAATAGCCTGGAGACAAGGATTGAGAAGATGCAAGAAAGGTTTAACAAGGACCTAGAAGAAATAAAAAAGAGTCAATATATAATGAATAATGCAATAAACGAGATCAAAAACACTCTGGAGGCAACAAATAGTAGAATAATGGAGGCAGAAGATAGGATTAGTGAAGTAGAAGATAAAATGGGAGAAATAAATGAATCAGAGAGAAAAAAAGAAAAATGAATTAAAAGAAATGAGGATAATCTCAGAGACCTCCAGAACAATATTAAACACCCCAACATTCAAATCACAGGAGTCCCAGAAGAAGACTGGAAGAAAGACCATGAGAAAATACTTGAAATAATAGTTGAAAACTTCCCTAAAATGGGGAAGGAAATAATCACCCAAGTCCAAGAAACCCAGGGAGTCCCAAAAAGTATAAACCCAAGGCAAAACACCCCAAGACACATATTAATCAAATTAACAAAGGTCAAACACAAAGAACAAATATTAAAACCAGCAAGGAAAAAACAACAAATAACACACAAGGGGATTCCCATAGGGATAACAGCTGATCTTTCAATAGAAAGTCTTCAGGCCAGGAGGGACATACTTAAAGTGATGAAAGAAAATAACCTACAGCCCAGATTACTGTACTCAGCAAGGATCTGATTCAAATATGAAGGAGAAATCAAAAGCTTTATAGACAAGCAAAAGCTGAGAGAATTCAGCACCACCAAACCAGCTCTTCATCAAATGTTAAAGGATCATCTCTAGACAGGAAACACAAAAAGGATGTATAAACTCAAACCCAAAACAATAAAGTAAATGACAATGGGATCATACTTATCAATAATTACCTTAAACATAAATGGGTTGAATGCCCCAGTTCAGTTCAGTTCAGTTGCTCAGTTTTGTCTGACTCTTTGTGACCCCATGAATCACAGCACGCCAGGCCTCCCTGTCCATCACCAACTCCCAGAGTGCACTCAGACTCACGCCCCAATCAAAAGACAAAGGCTGGCTGAATGGATACAAAAACAAGACCCTTATATGTGTTGTCTACAAGAGACCCACCTCAAAACAGGGGACACATACAGACTGAAAATGAAGGGCTGGAAAAAGACATTCCATGCAAATAGAGACCAAAAGAAAGCAGGAGTAGCAATAATCATATCAGATAAAATAGACTTTAAAACAAAGGCTGTGAAAAGAGACAAAGAAGGACACTCCATAATGATCAAAGATCAATCCAAGAAGAAGATATAACAATTATAAATATATATGCACCCAACATAGGAGCACCGCAATATGTAAGACAAATGCTAACAAGTATGAAAGGGAAAATTAACAATAACACAATAATAGTGGGAGACTTTAATATCCCACTCACACTTATGGATAGATCAACTAAAGAGAAAATAGCAAGGAAACACAAACTTTAAATGCTACAATAGACCAGTTAGACCTAATTGATATCTATAGGACATTTCACCCCAAAACAATGAATTTCACCTTTTTCTCAAGCACACACGGAACCTTCTCCAGGATAGATCACATCCTGAGCCATAAATCTAGCCTTGGTAAATTCAAAAACACTGAAATCATTCCAAGCATTTTTCTGACCACAATGCAGTAAGATTAGATCTCAATTACAGGAGAAAAACTATTAAAAATGCCAACATATGGAGGCTGAACAACACGCTGCTGAATAACCAACAAATCACAGAAGAAATCAAAAAAGAAATCAAAATATGCATAGAAATGATTGAAATGAAAACACAACAACCCCAAACCTGTGGGATACTGTAAAAGCAGTGATATGGGGAAAGTTCATAGCAATATAGGCATACCTCAAGAAACAAGAAAAAAGTCAAATAAATAACCTAACTTTACACCTAAAACAACTAGAAAAGAAAGAAATGAAGAACCCCAGGGTTAGTAGAAGGAAAGAAATCTAAAATTAGGGCAGAAATAAATGCAAAAGAAACAAAAGAGACCATAGCAAAAATCAACAAAGCCAAAAGCTGGTTCTTTGAAAGGATAAATAAAATTGGCAAACCATTAGCTGTACTCATCAAGAAACAAAGGGAGAAAAATCAAATCAATAAAATTAGAAACGAAAATGGAGAGATCACAACAGACAACACAGAAATACAAAGGATCATAAGAGACTACTATCAGCAATTATATGCCAATAAAATGGACAATGTGGAAGAAATGGACAAATTCTTAGAAAAGTACAACTTCCCAAAACTGAACCAGGAAGAAATAGAAAATCTTAACAAGACCTATCACAAGCATGGAAATTGAAACTGTAATCAGAAATCTTCCAGCAAACAAAAGCCCCGAACCAGATGGCTTCACAGCTGAATTCTACCAAAAATTTAGAGAAGAGCTAACACCTATCTTACTCAAACTCTTCCAGAAAATTGCCGAGGAAGGTAAAGTTCCAAACTCATTCTATGAGGCCACAATCACCCTAATACCAAAACCAGACAAAGATGCCACACAAAAAAAGAAAACTACAGGCCAATATCACTGATGAACATAGATGCAAAAATCCTTAACAAAATTCTAGCAATCAGAATCCAACAACACATTAAAAAGATCATACACCATGACCAAGTGGGCTTTATCCCAGGGATGCAAGGATTCTTCAATATCCTGATATAAAATCAGCACACAGAAATCCCTTGCATTCCTATACACTAATAATGAGAAAATAGAAAGAGAAATTAAGGAAACAATTCCATTCACCATTGCAATGAAAAGAATAAAATACTTACTACCTAAAGAAACTAAAGACCTATATATAGAAAACTATAAAACATTGGTGAAAGAAATCAAAGAAGACACTAATAGATGGAGAAATATATCATATTCATGGATTGGAAGAATCAATATAGTGAAAATGAGTATACTATCCAAAGCAATCTATAGATTCAATGCAATCCCTATCAAGCTACCAACAATATTTTTCACAGAGCTTGAACAAATAATTTCACAATTTGTATGGAAATACAAAAATCCTTGAATAGCCAAAGCAAACTTGAGAAAGAAGAATGGAACTGGAGGAATCAACCTGCCTGACTACAGGCTCTACTACAAAGCCACAGTAGACAGTATGGTACTGGCACAAGACAGAAATATAGATCAATGGAACAAAATAGAAAGCCCAGAGATAAATCCACACACCTATGGACACCTTATCTTTGACAAAGGAGGCAAGAATATACAATGGAGAAAAGACAATCTCTTTAACAAGTGGTGCTGGGGAAACTGGTCAACCACTTGTAAAAGAATGAAACTAGAACATTTTCTAATACCATACACAAAAATAAACTCAAAATGGATTAAAGATCTAAACATAAGACCAGAAACTATAAAACTCTTTAGAGGAGAACATAGGCAAAACACTCTCTGACATAAATCACAGCAGGATTCTCTATGACCCACTTCCCAGAATATTGGAAATAAAAGCAATAATAAACAAATGGGACCTAATTAAAATTAAAAGCTTCTTCACAACGAAGAAAACAACTATAAGACAGGTGAAAAGGCAGCCTTCAGAATGGGAGAATATAACAGCAAATGAAGCAACTGACAAGCAACTAATCTCAAAAATATAGAAGCACCTCCTGCAGCTAAATTCCAGAAAAATAAACGATCCAATAAAAAAAATGGGCCAAAGAACTAAACAGACATTTCTCCAAAGAAGACATACAGATGGGTAACAAACACATGAAATGATGCTCAACATCACTCATTATCAGAGAAATGCAAATCAAAACCACAGTGAGGTACCATTTCATGCCAGTCAGAATGGCTGAAATCCAAAAGTCTACAAGCAATAAATGCTGGAGAGGGTGTGGAGAAAAGGGAACCCTCTTATACTGTTGGTGGGAATGCAAACTAGTACAGCCACTATGGAGAACAGTTTGGAGATTCCTTAAAAAACTGGAAATAGAACTGCCATATGACCCAGCAAGCCCACTGCTGGGCATACACACCAAGGAAACCAGAATTGAAAGAGACATGTGTACCCCAGTGTTCATCGCAGCACTGTTTATAGTACCCAGGACATGGAAGCAACTTAGATGTCTATCAGCAGATGAATAAATAAGAAAGCTGTGGTATATATACATAATGGAGTACTACTCAGTCATTAAAAAGAATACATTTGAATCAGTTCTAATGAGGTGGATAAAACTGGAGCCTATTATACAGAGTGAAGTAAGCCAGAAAGAAAAACACCAATACAGTATACTAATGCATATATGTGGAATTTAGAAAGATGGTAACAATAACTCTGTATGTGAGACAGCAAAAGAGACACAGATGTATAGAACAGTCTTTTGAACTCTGTGAGAGAGGGGGAGGGTGGAATGATTTGGGGGAATGTCATGGAAACATGTATAATATCATATAAGAAATGAATCGCCAGTCCAGGTTGGATACAAGATGCTTGGGGCTGGTGCACTGGGATGACCTGGAGGGAGGGTATGGGGAGGGAGGTGGGAGGGGGGTTCAGGATGGGGAACACATGTGCACCCATGGCAGATTCATGTTGATGTGTAGCAGAACCAATACGATATTATAAAGTAATTAGCCTCCAATTAAAATAAATAAATTTAAATTAAAAAAAAGAAAAATCAGAAAGAGAAATTAAGGAATCAATCACATTCATCATTGTAACAACAACGAAAAAATATGTAGGAATAANTCTCTTATACACATCTAGATGTGTATAAGAGACAGGGTATGGGGAGGGAGGTGGGAGGGGGGTTCAGGATGGGGAACACATGTGCACCCATGGCAGATTCATGTTGATGTGTAGCAGAACCAATACGGTATTATAAAGTAATTAGCCTCCAATTAAAATAAATAAATTTAAATTAAAAAAAAGAAAAATCAGAAAGAGAAATTAAGGAATCAATCACATTCATCATTGTAACAACAACGAAAAAATATGTAGGAATAAACCTACTTAAGGAGACAAAAGAACTATATACAGAAAATTATAAGATACTGATGAAAGAAATTAAAACTAACATAAACAGATGGAAATATATTCCATGTTCCTGGGTTAGAAGGATCAATATTATGAAAATTACTATCCTACCAAATTCAATCTACAGATTCAATGCAATCCCTATCAAATTACTAATGGCATTCTTCATAAAACTGGAACAAAAAGTATATTTTAGATGACCATGGATATAGTGTGGATGAAGCATAAAGCAGAATCCGGAGCAGTGACAAGTGGTCAAGTTGGCAAAGCTGACTGAAACCAACACAGATCCATTGCCACCTATTTTATGTCAATTATTAGCATTTTTGTGATCTAATATTCAGGTTAGATGTTTAGAAAAGGACAGATTGTTTAGGTCTGTGCAAAGAACAATTATGAAGTTATTTACTTTACTGTCAAGAGCTAAGACTTGGGCTACAATAGAGATAATATTTTCCTCTTTTGTGGGAACAGACCAAAAATTAAGAAAATTGAGTTCAGTCGTGTACCCATTAGCAAATAATTTTACCTGGAATCTAATGGAACATAATAGGCTAAAATAGAGCCAATTCAGAAAAACAACAGTACATTCGGAGACATGATAAAGGTAGCCAGAAAGACAGAAGACAGAAAAAGCAAGAAAAGTGTTCAGAATGCCCAGTTTGAAAATGTCACTGAGCATTATATTCAGTAAATTGTATTACAGAAGTGAATGGAAATGATGATATCTCATGCCATTACTTGATGAAAGGAATCAAATAGCTCTAATGGGTTTTGAGAAATCTGTTCAGACTTGTTGCCTAAAGGCAGATGGATGTGTAAGGAGCCTTTTTCTTTTTCTTTTTTTTTCCTGGTTCTTGAATATTTCCAAAACCTGTATCGATCATTTATCCCAATATTTTGTCCTTTTCTTGTGCTATCTTTCCTTTGCTGCTGCTGCTGCTGCTAAGTCACTTCAGTCGTGTCCGACTCTGTGGAACCCCAGAGATGGCAGCCCACCAGGCTCCCCCGTCCCTTGGATTCTCCAGGCAAGAACACTGGAGTGGGTTGCCGTTTCCTTCTCCAAAGCAGGAAAGTGAAAAGTGAAAGTAAAGTCGCTTAGTCGTGTCCGACTCTGAGCGACCCCATGGACTGCACCCTACCAGGCTCCTTCATCCATGGGATTTTCCAGGCAAGCATACTGAAATGGGTTACCATTGCTTTCTCCGATCTTTCCTTTATATATACTCAAAAACCATCCCTACGGAGCTTTAAGCATTATTATGTGGCAGACACTTTAGGATAAACTTTCTCATATATATTAATAGGAGTTGTTGTTTAGTCACTAAGTTGTATCTGACTATTTGTGACCCCATGAACTGTAACTCACCAGGCTCCTCTGTCCATGGTATTTTCCAGGCAAGAATATTGGAGTGGGTTGCCATTTCCTCCTTTGGGAGATCTTGTGGACTCAGGGATCAAACCTTGTCTCCTGCACTGGCTGGTGGATTCTTTACCACTGAGCCACCAGTTCAGTTCAGTTCAGTCGCTCAGTCGTGTCCGACTCTTTGCGACCCCATGAATCTCATCATGCCAGGCCTCCCTGTCCATCACCATCTCCCGGAGTTCACTCAGACTCAAGTTCATCGAGTCTGTGATGCCATCCAGCCATCTCATCCTCTGTCGTCCCCTTCTCCTCCTGTCCCCAATCCCTCCCAGCATCAAAGTCTTTTCCAATGAGTCAACCCTTCGCATGAGGTGGCCAAAGTACTGGAGTTTCAGCTTTAGCATCATTCCTTCCAAAGAAATCCCAGGGCTGATCTCCTTCAGAATGGAAAGGTTGGATCTCCTTGCAGTCCAAGGGACTCTCAAGTGTCTTCTCCAACACCACAGTTCAAAAGCATCAATTATTTGGTGCTCAGCTTTCTTCACAGTCCAACTCTCACATCCATACATGACTTCTGTTGTTCCACGAGCAGTTCTAACTGTTGCTTCCTGGCCTGCATACAGATTTCTCAAGAGGCAGGTTAGGTGGTCTGGTATTCCCATCTCTTTCAGAATTTTCCACAGTTTATTGTGATCCACCCAGTCAAAGGCTTTGGCATAGTCAATAAAGCAGAAGCAGATGTTTGTCTGGAACTCTCTTGCTTTTTCCATGATCCAGCAGATGCTGGCAAATGCACATAACAGCAAAGCATAAACTCTGTTTTTTTTTTTTACACTTTTTTTCTTTTAAGGTACTTTCCAACTCCAATAACTAATAATTTAATTATATAATCCTAGCACCAATGTAAGGATGAGGAAATTAGTCATTAACAATTCAAACCAACTTGGAAGCTGTAATCTCTTCTGTTTAGGGGCTGTAAAGTATTCAAGACCAACAAGACAGATTACATTAATAATTTCACATAATGAAAATGCCATGCAAAGATGCACTTCCATGTGATACTCATTTCAACATCATAAAGCCAAACTTGTTAGTGATGTACATATTTGGAGACAACTAGCGCAAGAAAAGTCTGTGTCTGGCTTTTAATGCTGAGTCTAACTTAGAAAGACTAGAAAAAGACAACATTGAGTTATATTGGCTGGTAACATGTAGTTTCTGAGCTGTCACTGAGTTAGCAGTGAGGTGCAGTGACAGGTGTATTGGAGCTTAAGCATCAAATATAGCCAGGACATTCTGCAACTGTAAAGAAGCAGAAAAGTCTTCTTTCTGAATGTAACATTCGCTTCTGCCTAAAACCAGAAAATATACACATGTGGATTTCAGCATACTGACAATGACATGACAGAAGTTGGTTAAATTTGTCCAAAAGCCAGTGGCATGTCTCTAAAGTTAGTCATCTCTGACTGCAAGACACTGATGAGGAAGCTCTCAGCTTAGCTTGCATAGCAATCTAAATACTATTCCAAGGCAATTTCTAAATAGATTTTTAAACCAAACTTTATCAACATGAAATTTCCTGTTCAACTTCCCTGTTGTCTTCAATTTGCAACTACCGTAACATGCTTAAAATTGATTGGAAGATCATACGCACCTACTACTAAAACAAAAACACATATACATTCTTATTTTAACAAAGCACTCCATATTGGAATTAGACACAAAGTTGATAAAAAATCAATTAAAGAGAATTAAATTTGGTGATAGTTTCTAAAAGAATAGCATGTAGTAGGATAACATCTTTTCCCCTTCACCTCAAGGGCATCTTGTCTTACATACCTCAGTTAAATTATGTGTCCAACTTTCTTTGATAGTCACTATAATATTTTCTTTTGAGTTACTTAAGTGTGGCAGTTGATAATGCAGTTGACAACTGTTTTTGTTTCTCTTCACTTCTGGGTACATGGTTACACTCTCCTGCCCCTTAACATGAGATGCAGCTATAGTTTTAGTAATTGTGAGCCATTTCTGGATCACATCTTTAAGAATTAGAGTGCCATTCACCACACTTCCTTTCCGGCTTTTTAAACATGCTCTGTGTCAATAGAGATAAGTTTACATTTTACAGAAATCAGTATAAATGAACTAATGTGGTACACACTCTTTTGTCTGGCTTCTCTTATTCTGCATATTTTGATACTCATCTATTTTTTGAATATTGTGAGTTAAATTGTTGGTTAATTTTTTTCATAGATGGAAGGGAAGCCTGACATGCTGCAGTCCATGGGGTCACAAAGAGTCAGACACGACTGAGCTACTGAACTGAACTGAGAATCAAATACCACTGTATGTTGCCCATTAATTTGTTGATTGATGCTGACATTGGATCATTTCCAATTTTGTCTATTAGAAATAAATTTTTAATGAACTCTTATGTACAAGTCTTTGCATGGACATGTGCTATCATTTGTCTTGGGTATCAATCTATTCTCCAGTTTGGTTGTTTAGTCACTAAGTTGTGTCCGATTATTGGGACCCCATGGACTATAGCCCTCCAGGTTCCTCTGTCCATGGGATTCTCCAGGCAAGAATACTAGAGTGGGTTGCAATTTTCTTCTCCAGGGGATCTTCCCAACCCAGGAATCAAACTCGGGTTTCCTGCATTGCAGACAGATTCTTTACCGACTGAGCTACAAGGGAAGCCACCTTGTCAAGTAGTAGTGTGTGAGAGTTTTAATTTTTCCAAATCTTCACCAACAATCACTCTGTTTCCAATTTTCATTTTCCTAATGATAAGTTAAGCAAATTTCCATGTGCATCCACATATCTCCTCTGGTCAAGTGTCTGTCCAATTGCTTCCCTTATTTTTTATATTGGTTGTTTGATTTCTTACAATCAAATTTGAGAATTCCTTATATATTGTGGGTACAACTTCTTTATTTGATACAAGATTTGCCAATATTATATTCTAGTTTGTAACTTTTTTCATTCTCATAACTGTGCATTTTTAAGAGAAGGACCTTTAAAAATTTTTGAAGATACTAAATTTATCATTTTTTTTCTTTTATGGATCATGTTTTTGGTGGTGTATCTATGAAATACTCCTTTAGTCCAAATTAATAAAGATTTTATCCTCTTTTTTCCTAGGTGTATTACATAGTTATTTTGAGTTCATTTTTGTTTACAGTCCAAGTTATGCACAAAAAGTTGATTTTTTTGCATACATATAACTATTCTGGAATAATTTATTTAAAAGACTATCCCAGCTTCAATGTTATTCCTTTGAATCTTTATTAAATAATAGTTGCCTTTATATGTATCAGTCTTTTTCTTGATTGTTTATTTCCTTGATCTGTTTGTCTACCTTCATGAAATTATCACATGGTTTCTTACTGTAGCTTTAGGTTTTAGAAACATAAATCCTGAAAATTTATTCTTATTTTTAGGGTGTTAATATATAGTCTCAGCTTTCTGCATTTTCACATGAAATTTGGAATCAGCTAAAGCCTTTGACTGTGTTCCTTGGACTGCAAGGAGATCCAACCAGTCCATTCTGAAGGAGATGAGCTCTGGGATTTCTTTGGAAGGAATGATGCTAAAGCTGAAACTCCAGTACTTTGGCCACCTCATGTGAAGAGTTGACTCATTGGAAAAGACTTTGATGCTGGGAGGGATTAGGGACAGGAGGAGAAGGGGACGAAAGAGGATGAGATGGCTGGATGGCATCACTGACTCGATGGATGTGAGTCTGAGTGAACTCCGGGTGTTGGTGATGAACAGGGAGGCCTGGCGTGCTGTGATTCATGGGGTCGCAAAGAGTTGGACATGACTGAGTGACTGAACTAACTGAACTATCAATTTCTACAAAAAATTCTGCTAGGATTCTTAATGAGATTGTATTGAACCTACAGATCAGTGTGAGAAGAATTAACATTATAATAATATTGAGTCGTCTTACACGTTAACTTGATATATCTCTTCATTTATTTTTATTTATTATGTTGGTATTATTTTAAATTTTATTATTAAAGTTTACATTGTGGACTTTCCTGTATTTTCAAATTCTCTGCTTTACTTTTAGAACAGAAAAAGTAAATTTACAATAACTTTTTAAAGGAACTTTCCCCTCTAATTCTCACCACTGTGTCATTTTTGAGTTGCTCTCAAATGAATTTTCCCCTTCTTGTGGACCGTATTTCCCTACCTCCTTTCATGCCTGATAATCTTTGATTTTATGCCAGACATTGCAAATTCACTTTATTTAGGTTTTTGTATTCTTATAAGTGTTCCAGAATTTTGCTCTAAGATTGAGTCAAGTTACTTAGACATAACTTGTTCCTTTCAGGTCTTGACTTTTATGCTTGGTTAGATAGCTGCAGAGCAGCAGTGTCTAGGCAAGTAATTTTTTTTTACATTACTGGAATATGGCTTTCTTACATCTTCAGTCTATTAACTCACGAATTATGAACTTTTCCAGTCTTACTGATGAGAACACACTATTTTTGCCCATTTGTGAGTATCTATCAGGAACTGTTCTCCCTAATCCTTTTGGACAGGTCTTTACTCAGTCTCAGGTAGTTCTCTTATGTGTACACAGTGATTGGTAGTCTGCTATTTGAGAGGGCCTTGTACAGCTCTCTGAAGTTTTCTCTTTGTGCAGCTTTCTCCTCTGAAGTAATCTGTGCTATTTAGTCCTCCTGGAACTTTTAGCTCCATCTCAACTCTTGGAATCTTCCAGGCTCCTCTTTGCATTATATAAGAATACTTCTTCTAAAATATAAAATGATGCTGTCATTTCTCCACTTGAAATCTACCTTATATGGCTTCACATAACTTATAGGAGTATGATTAGGTTCTTGCCTTCTCGTTTAATCTTATACTGTTATACTCTGACACAGAGCAAAGAAGTATAACTCTGTTCATAAAATCTCCTGCATGGATTTTTATTTAATTTTTTTAAAATTTTCATATATTTTTGTACTTACAGAAAAGTTACAGAAAATGGAGAGATGTCCCATATTCCCTTTACCAAACTTTCCCTAACATTAACCTCTTGAATAACCATAGAATGTAATCAGTACCAGGAAATTAGCATTGGACCAATGCTATTAACTAAGCTCCAAGCTTTATTTAGATTTTGCCAGATTTTTCAGCAAACATTTTCTTGTTACAAGATCCTACATTGCATTTAGTTCTTATTCTTCTTTACTTTCATTCTTTTTTTGATAGTTGCCAAATCTTTATTATTTTATCATGATGTTGGCACTTTTGAAAAGTAAACTGGTCAGTTATTTACAAAATTTCTCCTAATTTGGAGTTGATCTATATTTTCTCATTATTAAAATAAAGTTGTGCATTTGGAGAAAGAATACTAAAAAAATGATACTGTGCTTTCTTTTAGTGTATTGTATAGGAAACTTCATGCTATCAAAATATCTTTAGACTGGTGATGTTAACTTTCATCTCATGCTAAGTTGATATATGCCAGGTTTTCCAGTTATTTTTCTCTTTGTAATAATACATATCTTGTGGCAGATGCATTGAAACTGAAAAAATAAACTATTTCTCTTCAAACTTCCATTTACTATTTTAACAACCCTCATAGCTCTTGTCTCTAGGCATACATACATATCTAACTATTCATACATATAGCTAATTTGTCAATCAGCCATCTGTCATCTCTCTAATTTGTCACCATGAGTTCATACTGACATTTTTAATTCTATCATTGAGCTTTCTCTTTTCCTTATTCACATTTTTCTCATATGTTTAGATAATCTGCTTTTATTATCATTATATATATATATATATAAATGTATACTTAGTATATATTACTAATATGTTAGTATACATTGCTAGTATGCAAGTAATATCAGAAATGCTTATCCATTCCTTGAGTACCTATTTTAGTAAATTTACTATACGGTTCTTCCCTGTAGCTCAAATGATAAAAAATCTGCCTGCAATGCAGGAGATGGGTTCGATCTTAGGGTCAGGAAGATCTCCTGGAGAAGGGACTGGCAATCCACTCCAGCATTCTTGACTGGAGAATCCCTTGACAGAGGAGCTCAGTGGTCTACAGTCCATTGGGTTGCAAAGAGTTGGACATGACTGAGTGATTAACACTACTACACCGCCTTTACTATATGGTTACAATTATTATGTATACTTTTTTTTGTCTTTATCTTTGAGTATTTATATATTGTCTTCCCATGCCCTTCAGTATGGTGATGTTATTGATTTGAAATGCAATTAGTTTTTTTTTTTTTAATCTTGTTTTCTTATTTGTTTCTCTTCATGTCACAGTAGGTTTCAATCATGTTTTAATAATCAGAGATACACAAAGGATATATCTATGAGATGTCACTGCCTCCTTACATACAATACCCATTCCCATTCTTTTCCTCTTTTTACAGTTTTCTTCCACTCTCTACAGGTAATCAGCATCAGTTCAGTTCAGTCTATCGGTCATGTCCAGCTCTTTGAGACCCTATGGACTGCAACACACCAGGCCTCCCTATCCATCATCAGCTTTCGGAACTTGCTCAAACTCATGTCCATCAAGTCGGTATTATCATCCAACCATCTCATTCTCTGTCATCCCCTTCTCCTGTCTTCAATCTTTCCCAGAATCAGGGTCTTTTACAATGAGTCAGTTCTTCGCATTGGGTGGCCAAAGTATTGGAGCTTCATCTTCAGTATCAGTCCTTCCAATGAAGATTCGGGACTGATTTCCTTTAGGAAGGACTGATTGGATCTCCTTGCAGTCCAAGAGACTCTCAAGAGTCTTCTCCCACATCACAGTTCAAAAACATCAATTTTTCGGTACTCAGCTTTCCTTATAGTCCAACTCTCACATCCATACATGACTACTGGAAAACCCACAGCTTTGACTAGACGGACCTTTGTTGGCAAAGTACTGTCTCTGATTTTTAATATGTTGTCTCGGTTGGTCATAGCTTTTCTTTCAAGGTGCAAGCATCTTTTAATTTCATGGCTGCAGTGACCAAACGGAATTGGTTTTGGAGCCCCAAAACTAAAGTCTCTCACTGGTTCCATTGTTTCCCATCTATTTTCCCTGAAGTGAGGGGACTGGATGCCTTGATCTTAGTTTTTGATGTTGAGTTTTAAGCCAACTTTTTCACTCTCCTCTTTCACTTTCATCAAGAGGCTCTTTAGTTCTTTGCTTTCTGCCATAAGGGTGGTGTCATCTGCATACTCGAGGTTATTGATATTTCTCTTGGTAATCTTAATTTCAGCTTGTGCTTCATCCAGCTCAGCATTTTGCATGATGCATTCTGCATATAAGTTAAATAAGTAGGGGGACAATATACAGCCTTGACATATTCCTTTCCCAATTTGAAACCAGTCTGCTGTTCTATGTCCAGTTCTAACTGTTGCTTCTTGATCTGCATACCGATTTCTCAAAAGATAGGTAAGATGGTTTGGTATTCCCATCTCTTAAAGAATTTTTCAGTTTGTTGTGATCCACATAGTCAAAGGCTTTGGTGTAGCCAGTAAAGTGGAAGTAAATGTTTTTGTGGGACCCTCTTGTTTTTTCAATGATACAGCAGATGTTGGCAATTTCATCTCTGGTTCCTCTGCCTTTTTCCTAAAATATTTTCCATTGCACGTTTTTCTCTTGCCAGCTCTTTCTCATCATTTGTAGTCATTATTTTAAAATGTATTGGGCCTGGAATCATGCTAAGAATTTTATAAGTATCACTGTGTTTGATCCTTACAAAAACCCTATGAAACAGGTAATGATTTCACCCCAGTGCTGAAGTAAACAAAAGCTTTAGGAGTAGGATAAATGGTCAGGGAATATACAAGTATGCAAATGGCCTAGAGAGGGTTTATATTTTCCAGCTCTGACTGATTCCAATATGCCCTGTCTGTCAACTATTTTTCAAGACCCAAAGATATTTCTTCATCAAAGACTTCAGTTACCTCTCAGGGCAGCAAAGTGTTCCTTATCTTCCCCTCCTTCATCTTTCGTAGTATCCTGCTCATACTAGTCACAAAAAGTTTTGAATCCCAGTTCTGCCACATGCTATTTTTATGACCTGTGTAAGACAGTTAACTTACTTATATCTCTACTTTTAATCTATTGTAATTGTCTTTTCAATGATTGCTGTAAATAATACAATAAATTTATAATAAATTTTAAATTATAAATTAATATTTGTAAACATTTATATACCACATAGAATATAAAATCTAAAAATTTCAGTGTTTAAAACTTAGCCTAAACCCTATTCATTTATTAGTGTTTGCATAATTTTAAAAAAGTTTATTTTCAATTTCTTCTCTTTATTTCAACTAGATTATGTGGATTTTCAGGGCCATTACTGTAATTATGCCTGCTCCCTAAAAGTAAAATGTAGAATGGTACTCAATATATGTTTGATAAGAGATGACTGCGTAAAAAAAAGATGACTGTATTCCAAAATTATTCCAAAAGTTTTTCTTAAGATGAAATATAATTGTTAATCTACTAATTATCTAAAAGTCAAATTTAAAATGAAAACAAAATTAAATATCTGCACTTCCGTGTAAATATATCCTGAGAAAAAAATGTCCTTTCTATCAAAGAGTGGGTGTAATGTAAACTAAATCTCAGTAGGAAAACCAGAGCAATGTCCTGAGTCTTGGCTCAGAGCAGGGCACGATGGGTCCCCCAGTGGTTGCAGAGCCCCTTCAGGTTACACACAAGGCTTTCTACTTCTTGAAACAAGCTGTGCTGTGTTTTCGGACTGAGTCTTAAGAGAACAAAAACAACTATTTACTGATCAAACAATCTGATATACAGCTATTTAGAAATGCACAACTAATTCTAGTAAAGTCAATTTCATTATTAATGGCCAAAGTGAGTTGGATTCATTGCAATGAAAAATTTCAGTTTATTCCTAAAGTTTATTGTTCACAGAAGGCAATTTAACCTTTGTACCATCCTAATCCTTAAATGGCAAAAGTAACTGTAATTTCATATTTTTATATATGCAAGAAACGTTACCAAGTGCTTCCAAAAATAAAATCATATCTGATTTAAAATAGTGTAAAAAATTTTTTTCCCAATTACCAACTGGGTTTTATTTCTATTTCTAGATCAAACAAAACCCCTGTACTGGGTACAGCAAAGCATCAGGGAAGGTCTCTCAAATCCACATGGGTTATCACAAGTAGCCAGAAGACTGGACCTTAATTTCAGGTAGTTTTGCAGTTTCTGTGCCCATTTGCTTTCAAGTACCACAGGCCAGAATTTTGAGCTTCTCTCTTCAAATGAGAAACTAGCCAGATTGTTGCTGATTCTATTGCAGACATCCTGTAGATGTTCCTGCGGTAGAATTGGAAGAATCCTTGCTTTTCACATGGAAAGGATCAATATTTGTTTTTCCACAGTTTTCCTTTGCATTTTATTTTGCTTTGTGGGTTTGCTTTTTTTAGGTGTGGGGGCTTGTTTATTTTTTGTTTCATTTTGGTTTCGGATATCAAATTGTTTTCATTTTTTCAAATATGTCACTGAAAAAATGTAAGTTTCAGAGAAATTTTGGAAAGTAACTATGATTACATAATTTTCAATATACACAAAATATTGGAAGGATTGGTTAGTTTGTGAAATGCATATGTGTGAGACTGAGCAGAAATGTGCTTTAAATTTATTGGTTTTAAAATAAAAATAGCAGGATTAATTGATTGGTTGATTTTGTTGTTGTTGGGAGCAGCAGGGAGATTACACAACATTTATTCTGGAGGCAGGAAGTCCAAGATCAAGGTGGTGGCAGATTTGGTTTCTGATGAGAAATTTCTACCTCGTTTATAGATGGCCACCTTCTCCCTATGAGCTATGGTTTTCCCTCATAGCTCAGTTGGTAAAGAATCCACCTGAAATGCAGGAGACCCCAGTTTGATTCCTGGGTCGGGAAGTTCTGCTGGAGAAGGGATAGGCTACCCATTTCAGTACTCTTGGGCTTCTCTTGTGGCTCAGCTAGTAAAGAATCCACCCACAATGAGGGAGACCTGGGTTCTATCCCTGGGTTGGGAAGATCCCCTGAAGAAGGGCAAGGCTACCCATTCCAGTATTCTGGCCTGGAGAATTCCATAGACTGTATAGCCCATGGAAGGCATCGCAAATAGTCGGACATGACTGAGTGATTTTCACTTCACTTCATCTTCTCCCTATCTCTTCATGTGGCTTTTCCTTTGTGTTTGCTCAGAAAGAGAGCTCACTTTCTCTTCTGAATAAGACGCCAGGCCTGTTGGATTACGTTTTCCCCATATGAACTCATATAACCTGAGTCTTCTCAGGACCAGGAGAAGGTAATATGTTAAAAGACATTGCTCATAGTTGACCCCACACTCCCTTTATTTTAAAAGATTTTTCTACTAAAATGGGACTTGGTAATGGGATATTATTCTTCTAATCAGTAGATGTGGGAATAGGGATTGGCAGGGCTGAAGAGGTTAATAATGCATTAATTTCTTATAAATTAAAGCTTATAAAAACATAAGAACTTACGTTTATAAGAACACAAATAGTGTTCCTCCCAAAGAGGGATATTGGTAGACATCTATCAATTGTTATAAGAAAGAATTCATTAAAATTTATATGTCTTCTATTTTTTAATTGTATTATAGAACTAGAGAAAGAAATCCAGTAAGTTGACATCTGTATAGTATGATATATGAAGTTATATATGATATATTTTATTGCAAGCAAGTATATTTATTCAGTATAAATCCATGTTGATATCT
>SJYT01045971.1:14164-33454 GCA_006410635.1 Cephalophus harveyi | reverse complement strand
TTTCCTTTCTCTTTCTGTTATTTTTCTTTCATTTTGTCTTTTGTTGACTGAGAGTTGTCTCACCTTTTCCTCTAAATAATAACTGATATTAAAAAACAACTGATATGTATTTGAAGTTTAATATGCAAAATATACTCTGAGATGCATTTATATTTAATATGGAAACTGGTTTACTTACTCATTTTCTATTGCATATTACTATAACAAAAAACTAGATGCACATAACATGGTACTGGTTTCAGGAAACTCTCATAAACATAATATTTCTGAGATTTAACACCTTTTTATTTGTATAGATTCTGTTTTTTTTTTTTAAATTGAAATGTTCACTTCCTGTCTCTTATACACATCTATTCATGTATATAATAAAATATAGTATCACAATATCCTTTTCATTTTCCAATGGGCTTTTAAACTAGTGAGAAAAATTAACTTGTCTATTAACTCTTGTTAACAATTGCAGATCATTTCTTAGCAGTGCTGCTAAGCATTAAATCTATGTAACCACCTTTTCAATTCTTCCTTTTGCTGGACTCATTCAAAGGTTTATTACAGAATCTAACTGATTTATATCTCCCTACTGAGTTTGTCCATTTTTTCCTGATTAATTTTTAAGATTTACTCCAATCTTATGCATAATTCTCAACAAAAACCTAGATATTTGAAATATTATCTTTTTTTGAAAAGAATAAGGCTTGCAATTTTGTGTAGGCTTGTTGTTGTTCAGTCACTAAGTTGTATTTGATTCTTTGTCCTGTCTTTCACTATTTCCTGGAAGGACAGGGGAGCCTGGCATGCAGCTACAAATCAGAGTGAACCAGGGCCAACTTTTTTGCAAAACATGTGAGGCAATGAAATGTATGTGTGTACTTAATGAAAACTTTTTAGTGATGATAATGGTGACTTTTGCACACATAAATACAAATAAAATGTACTTGTTTCATAATTTATTTTATGAGATGTTTTATATGAGTGGCTTTTTTTGTTTTGAAGGTGAGTTCATAACTAAGGTATGTATTGATAATAACATGGCTGACACTGAATTTCTAAAGTATTTACTCCCCAGTGAAAGCAGCATTTTTCTAACAAAACTGCTGTGAGAAAACAATACACTGTTGGTTCTACCTTCTGTTCCTCATGAGAAAAAAATGTGAACTTTTGCATTTTTTTTTTAATATGACACAGTAGGAAACATGATAGATGGTTCACTTGGTTACGAAACATATTCAGAATTTCAGATTTCTGGAACTCATCAAAGACCTCAGCAATTCTACTTTTCTCCAAAACTGTCAAAACAATTTTTTTAAAAATTCACTTAATCGATACTAACAGCCTTCAGATATAATTTTATTCAATACTAAGATAGATCTAGTGACAGATTATATCGTTACATTTTAAGTATTTTATCTCTTCTTTCATCTTCATGTCTGCTTCTCTCCCATTCCTCATCTTTGTTAATAGCTTTGCAATTCTTTCTGTCACTGGAGTAAAAATCTTAAAGTCAGGTTTTGACCTCTCATTCACCCTCTAACCTTTATATAATCGAGTGCCAGTTTCTGACACTTCTACTTCTTCACTCTCTTCAGTTTCAATTTCTTATTTTTATCCTTACTGCCACACTTCAAGTCTTCTATATATTTTACCTGGATTGATCACACACACACATGCACACACACACACACACAAAATGTCTGGAATATATTTTATGACTCAAAACTGTACTTGCATTTGCTGTAGACAGATTTTTCTCCTTAAATTACATTTCTGATTAAATAATCCTCTTCTTCAAGAATATACAATTACTCTACATACCATGAAGTAAAATGCACAGTTTTCAATTTTTCATTTAAGATAATCAAGAATCTAACTGCAGCCCATTATTCATTGTTTCTACTTTTAAAAATTACATTTACTGGATGTTTTATTGTAAGCAAAATACTTGTTCAAGAAATTCAAAGATATAAAAATCATAAAAAAGAAAATAACCTTGATATAATTTTGCTATAAAGATTTATCATAATTCATAATTACTTCTAGTACTTTTTGCATGAATGGTATATTTTTATTTGAACTAGTATGAATCATTAAAAGTTTCAGTTTCCTTTCTCTTTCTGTTATTTTTCTTTCATTTTGTCTTTTGTTGACTGAGAGTTGTCTCACCTTTTCCTCTAAATAATAACTGATATTAAAAAACAACTGA
The DNA here is from genome assembly GCA_006410635.1 of Cephalophus harveyi. Taxonomy (NCBI): domain Eukaryota; kingdom Metazoa; phylum Chordata; class Mammalia; order Artiodactyla; family Bovidae; genus Cephalophus; species Cephalophus harveyi. The sequence goes on along the minus strand of SJYT01045971.1, from coordinate 31,254 downwards.
TATGTATTTGAAGTTTAATATGCAAAATATACTCTGAGATGCATTTATATTTAATATGGAAACTGGTTTACTTACTCATTTTCTATTGCATATTACTATAACAAAAAACTAGATGCACATAACATGGTACTGGTTTCAGGAAACTCTCATAAACATAATATTTCTGAGATTTAACACCTTTTTATTTGTATAGATTCTGTTTTTTTTTTTTAAATTGAAATGTTCACTTCAGTTCATTTGCTCAGTCGTATCCAATTCTTTATGACCCTATGGACTGTAGCACAACAGGCTTCCCTGTCGTTCACCATCTCCTGGAGCTTGCTCAAACTCCTGTCCATTGAGTTGGTGATGAAATCCAACCATCTAGTCCTCCATCGTCCCCTTCTCCGCCTGCCTTCAATCTTTCCCAGCATCAGGGTCTTTTACAATGAGTCAGTTCTTAACAGCAGGTATGCCAAAATATTGGCACTTCAGCATCAGTCCTTCCAGTGAATATTCAGGACTGATTTCCTTTAGGATTGACTGGCTTGATCTCCTTGCAGTCCAAGGGACTCTCAGGAGTCTTCTCCAACTTGATGCTCTAGTTCAAAAGCATCAATTCTTTGGTGTTCAGCCTTCTTTATGGTCCAACTCTCACATCCATACATGACCACTGGAAAAACCATAGCTTAGACAAGATGGAACTTTGTTGGCAAAGTAATGTCTCTGCTTTTTACTATGCTGTCTAGGTTTGTCATAGACAAATCTTTGTCTTCAAAGGAGCAAGTGTCTTTTAAATTCATGTCTGTATTCACCATCTGTAGTGATTTTGGGACCCAAGAAAATAAAGTCTGTCACTTTTCCATTGTTTCCCCATCTACGTTCCATGAAGTGATGGGACGGGATCCCGTGATCTTCGTTTCTTGAATTTTGAGTTTTAAGCCAGTTTTTTCACCCCTCCTCTTTCACTTTCACCAAGAGGCTCTTTAGTTCCTCTTTACTTTCTGCCATAAGGGTGGTGTCATCTGCATATCTGAGGTTATTAATATTTCCCTTGGCAATCTTGATTCCAGCTTGTGCTTCATCCAGCCAGTATTCCCAAGATGTACTCTGCATATAAGTTAAATAACCAGGGTGAACAATATACAGCCTTGACATACTCCTTTCCCAATTTGGAACCAGTCCATTGTTTCACATCTGGTTCTAACTGTTGCTTCTTGAGCTGAAAACAGGTTTCTCAGGTGGCAGGTAAGGTGGTCTGGTATTCCCATCACTTTAAGAATTTTCCACAATTTTTTGTGAGCCACACAGTCAAAAGCTTTAGGATAGTCTATGAAGCAGAAGTAGATGTTTTTCTGGAATTGTCTTGCTTTTCCTATGATCCAACAGATGTTGGCAATTTGATCTCTGCTTCCTCTGCCTTTTCTAAATTCAGCTTGAACATCTGAAACTTCTTCATTCACATAGTGTTGAAGCCTAGCTTGGAGAAGTTTGAGCATTGCTTTGCTACTGTTTGAAATGAGTACAATTGTGCAGTAGTTTGAACATTCTTTGGCATTACCTTTCTTTGGGATTGGAATGAAAACTGACCTTTTCCAGTGCTGTGGGCACTGCTGAGTTTTTCAAATTTGTCGACATACTGAGTGCAGTACTTTCACAGCATTGTCTTTTAGGATCTGAATAGCTCAACTGGAATTCCAACACCTCTACTAGCTTTCTTGATAGTGATGCTTCCTAAAGCCCATTTGACTTTGGACTCCAAGATTTCTGGCTCTACATGAGTGATCACACTATCGTGGTTATCTGTGTCATTAAGATCTTTTTTTGTATAGTTCTTCTGTGTATTTTTGCCACTTCTTATTAATACCTTCTGCTTCTGTTAGGTCCATACTGTTTCTCTCCTTTATTGTGCCTATCTTTGCATGAAATGTTTCATTGGTATGTCTAATTTTCTTGAAGAGATTTCTAGTCTTTCCCTTCTTTTGCTTTCCTCTATTTCTTTGCATTGATCACTTAGGAAGACTTTCTTATCTCTCCTTTCTATTCTTTGGAACTCTGCATTCAGATGGGTATGTCTTTCTTTTTCTCCTTTGCTTTTAACTTTAGGAAATAACTAAGACTACCTTAGAGTTTCCACGCTAAGAAAATGAGGAATACACCCATAACTAACAAATACTTTGAAATAATACTCATAAAAGACTTTCTTAATGTAGAGGATAATGAGTGGATGTAGAGAGTTATCATATTTGGAAACTGGTCCCTTAATTCTAAAACTGTTACTATTTGTGTGCTGCTATTTAGGCACTCAATATAATTGAATTTCAGAGTTCTGAAAACTGAAGATGTTACAGTTATAGTAGTGTTCTTACTCTAAACAATTTCAGTTATATTAAAAATTTTTAAATGTTAACATTTAAATGAGAAGTTTCTTTGAATTTTTTAAATTGATTTTAATTTCTTATTACTTTCATTCTTTATTTTCTGCTATATGATACTAAGCCATGACATATTTTTTTCTAACAAAATTAGCCCATTCTGTTCCTTTATTTCATTCCTCTCAAATATTTTCAACATCTGTAAAAAAAAAAATGCTTTTAAGTTTTGAGCTTTAGAATTGGCTTCATTTACTAAGAAATGGTTACCATCCTACACACATGAAGACAAACTTATTTAAGAGGTGTAGCTGCTGGGGAGTTTCATAGGCGGGTCTTAAAGAATGATCAAGTGTACCAGATGGATAAGGGGCGTGTGTGAGGCAGAGGGAACAGGAGGTGCGAGTGTGCACACCTGAAGCACAGCTAAAGGAGGCTGAGAGTTGAGAGTCTGGGGAATACTGGGAGAAGGGACCCTCAGGTTAGTCTGGAGGGCAAACACCGAAAGGCTTTGTTTACCCCTCTGGAGAGTTTGATCTTTTGAAAGCTTTTAAGCAAATTGATCTCAAGAAGACTGACTCTTAGACTAAAGGGAGGTTGGGAGGGTTGGAGTCTGTCTCTTATACACATCTAGATGTGTATAAGAGACAGGTGCAATATTATAAAATATATATGGAACAGAAAATGACATTAGCTAAGATATTATAGAACTCAGAATAAGGAAAAGTGGAGTAAAAGCCCTTATATTGGTAAAATCATATATTTCTATAATTATAATTTGTATATTTAGTTTTTAGCTTTTGCAAAAATATTCTATAAACGTGGGCTTTATTGGTTCCCTATTTTAACATCTGAATGTTTTATCCAGTCAGTGAAATATTAAGAAAACACTAAATATTTGTCTGTCATATTTTTGTCAAACAAAAGATAGCTACCCCTATCTTAGTTAAGCTTGGATACATTTCTTTCTGTAACTACTGCTAAGCATGATCTAGTTAAGAAAACATTGCCATTCACTGCAATCATCCATGAGAGACTTATGAATATTTTAGAATATAAATTATTTTATGCAATAGTCATATCAAGTAACTTTCTTTTTCTTCCAAGCCAGAAGCTAACTGAAAATAGAGTAAGGATTTGCCCCACAACTTTATATCAATAAATTTTATCAATAGAAAATAACTGATACTAAATATAAAGAATAAGATGTAAACAATATTCATTCAATTTCATTGGTTGACTTATAATACAAAACTTTGTCACATAATACTTGTAAAAGCCTGGCAAAGAAGGTCTCCTTGAATGACACTAAAGTTAGTCAAATCTGCTTATTTTGATTTCCTAATTAAAATTGGTATAAAAATAACACTGCCAGTTCTTGGCATTTTCTATGTACTTGCATTAAAATTTGCTCAATTTTATACTCATAATGAACCTAAATCTCTGTCGTAGAGTGTTCAGCTGGACTCAGGGAAAGGAATTACTGTTACATATCCAGATGTCTAAGGATTGACGGAACTGACATTCTTTTCTGAACCACACTTAGATCTCAGTTGAAGGCTATGCCACTGAGGTGAATACCTCAGGGCATAGATGGCAATTTATCTCCAAATTTTCCACATATTAAGAGCAAGGTACAGATGTGTCATTTACAGAAGAGAGAGATTTTCCTATCTTTCCACATCAGGCTACATTACTCTATTTGCAAATTATCAACAGATTATTTCCTCATTTCTATACTTTTACTAATATGTAGTTCTTTCATGATTTATCTCTGATAAGTTTAAACTTTTGGGAAATATTGGTCCAAAATGCTTTTTAAAAAATGTTTTTTTTAATTTAAATTTATTTATTTTAATTGGAGGTTAATTACTTTACAATATTGTATTGGTTTTGCCATACATCAACATGAATCCACCATGGGTGTACACATGTTCCCCATCCTGAACCCCTCTCCCACCTCCCTCCCTGTACCTTCCCTTTGGGTCATCCCAGTGTACCAGCCCCAAGCATCCTGTATCCGGCATCGAACCTGGACTGGTGATTCGTTTCTTATATGATATTATATATATTTCAATGCCATTCTCCCAAATCATCCCACCCTCTCCCTCTCCCACAGAGTCCAAAAGACTATTCTATACATCTGTGTCTCTTTTGCTGTCTCACATATAGGGTTATCATTACCAGATTTTTTAAATATAAATTTATTTATTTTAATTGGAGGCTAATTACTTTACAATATTGTATTGGTTTTGCCATATATCAAACATGAATCCACCACATGTGTACACGTGCTTCCCATCCTGAACCCCCCTCCCACCTCCCTCCCCATACCATCCCTCTGGGTCTTCCCAGTGCACCAGCCCCAAGCATCCTGTATCATGCATCGAACCTGGACTGATGTCATTTCATTACATAATGTGATTCACATGGAATATTTATTTAAAAATTACTCATATCCTTGAATACAAACACTAATTTGTTAGATGGGAAAATGTACATCACAGATCATGGTATTTTCAATGGATATTTGAAAATTGATAGTGACAATAATTTTTTAAAAATTATTCTCTTGAAAATTAAATAAAAATACAGCTTTCTGAATAACTATTGAATCAAGGCAAAATCAAGGCAAAGCAATCAAGCAAAATTAAAATTACTAAGTCAATGAAAAATTTAGATGAAATATTATGGTATATGGGCTTTCCAGGGGGCTCAAGTGGTAAAGAATCCACATGACAATGCAGGAGATGCAAGTTTGATCCCTGACAGGAAGATCCCTTGGAGGACGAAATGGCAACCTACTCCAGTATTCTTGCCTGGGAAATCCCATGGACAGAGGAGCCTGGAGCACTATAGTCCATGGGGTTGCAAAGAGTTGTACATGACAGCAACTGAACATACACATACATTATGCTATATAGTTAAAAACTCCATTCAAAGGAAAATGTACAGTGTTTTCTTTTTTTTTTTTCCTGTGGACAAGTGAAAGAATCAAAACATGAGCATACTTCAATAAAATGTTTAATCTTAAGCATTAATGTATAAAAAGAATAGCAAAATGAACACAACGTGGAAATTGAGTTTTATTAAAACAAATTTGAAGTAATTAAGTAAAAAAGGAGGGAAACCAAATATCAAATAAAATTAAGAGCAAGTTTTTCCAAAAAATGAATAAGACACAATCCTCTGGTAATGCTTTCTTTTTGAGAGCCTAAGATACAATTTCATATACCATACAACCTTTATTTAATGTACCAAATTGACTTTTAATGTATTCACTAGTCTGTGCAATTATCCCCACAATTTGAATTTAGAAGATTTATTTTCCTCTGCAAGAAACCACACACACACTGACAGTCACTTCTCATTCTGCCCACACCTCTATGGTTGAGAAACCACTAATCTGCTTTCTATCTCTATAGACTTGCCTATTCTAGACATTTAATATAAATGTAATTTTACACTATGAAGTCTAATCTTTTGTGACTAGATTATTTCATTTAAATAACATTTTCAAGTTTCATCTATTAACATAGTCATAACTTTTATCCTTTTATTTTTTTAATTTTATTTTTACTTTATTTTACTTTACAATACCGTATTGGTTTTGCCATACATTGACATGAATCCACCATGGGTGTATATTAGCTCCCAATCCCTATAGTCTGTTGATTTTATGGAGCACGTGAATTGATTTTCAAGAATTGAAACATCCTTTCCTATCTATTCTATTAGTTGTGGTATATAATTCTTTTTATACACTCTTGGAATAGTTTTGCTAATATTTACTGAGGATGTTTGCATTTATCATGAGAGATATTAGTTTTTGATTTTCCTTTCTTATCATGTCTTCTTTGGTTGGAGTATTAAGGTATTGCTGGCCTCAATGAAAGAGTTAGGAAGTTTTCTCTTGGCTTCTATTTTATGGAAGAAAGGTTGGAAAATCAACATAATTTCTGATCCAACTATTTGATAGAAATTATCAACAAACTCATCTTGTTTTATAAGGTAATTAGCTAGTTAATTCAATTTCCTTAATAGGTATAGACCTATTCAATAATCTATTTCTTCTTGTGTAAATTTTGGTAGACTGTGTGTTTCAAGGGATTGGTCCATTTCATCTAGCTGATCAAATTTTGGGGCACAAAGTTCTAATATTTGGTAATATCTTTTAAATATCAATGAAATTGATAGCAATGGTCACATTTTTTCTGATATCAATGATTTGTGTCTTTCCTCTTGCTCTCTTAGCCTGTTTCATTGATTTTGCTGATCTTTTCAAAGAACCAGGAGAAGGAAATGGCAACCCACTCCAGTGTTCTTGCCTGGAGAATCCCAGGGACAGGGGAGTCTGGTGGGCTGGCGTCTACAGTGTCGCACAGAGTCAGACACGACTGAAGCGACTCAGCAGCAGCAGCAGCAGCAGCAGCTTTTGTGTTCATTGAATTTCTCTACTGATTTTCTGTTCTCAATTTCTTTGTTCTGCTCTAACTTTTATTAGGAGAAGGAAATGGCAACCCACTCCAGTATTCTTGCCTGGAGAATCCCATGGATGGAGGAGCCTGGTGGGCTACAGTCCAAGGGGTCGCAAAGAGTTTGGACACGACTATCATTTATTTTATTTTCTTTGCTTTGGATTTAATTTGACTTCCTTTTCTAGTATTTTAAGCAGAAGCTTTTTATTTTATATATTTCTTCTTTTCTAATAGATGAATTCAGTGATTGATACAAAATTTCCTCTAAGTGCTGCTTTTACTACATCTGGCACATCTTGAAGCTGTATTTTATTTTTTTAATCTGTTAAAACTATTTTTTATTTCTCTTCAAACTTATTATTTTAAATTTGTTAAGATGTGTTTTATGGCCCAAGATGTGGTCTCTTGGTGAATATTCTGTATGAGTTTGAGAAGAATGTGTATTCTGCTGTTGCTACCTGAAGTAGCTTCTAATACTAATTACATTATGTTGGTAGATTTTGCTATTGTTTTTAATTCTCTTATTTGGAGTTTGTTGGGTTTCATGTACATAGAGATTAATGTTTTTCATCAAGTTTAGTAAGTCTTTAGCTGTAAGTTTAGAAAAATGATGTATCTTCCTTTCCTGTCCTTTTGATACTCCTATTATGCATAAGGTGGTGTGCTTAATGATGTCCCATATTTCTCTTAGACTTTCTATATTTTTTCTTTCTGATTTTCAGGTCGTATAGTCTCTATTCATCTTTTCAAGATCACTGATTCTATCTGATGAAATCTACTATAGAATGTCTCCAGGAATTTTTCAGTAAATAAATTGCAAATTCAATAATTTTTTCAATAAATAAATTACAAATTCCAACTCCATAATTTTAGTTTTGTTAATTTTTAAAATTTTTAGTATCTTTATATTCTGTATTTGATGAGATGTGGTCATCAGACTGTTTTTACTTACTAAAGAATGATTCTCATTCTCTGAAATGTTCATAATAGCTGTTTTGAGCTCTCTGTCACTTAAGGCCTATACCTTGGCTCCATCATTTGGCAGCTCCCTGGAGCAGCTTCTCTCCAAGTAGGGAAAGAAAGCCACTGATTTTCTACTTGTGGCTCTGTGGTCTCTCCCACGACTTCCAGATTTCCAGGTGACTTCAGATTGTCGACGTGGTGAAAGAGAGAGAGGGCATTCACTGCCTCAGCTTAGATATTTGCTTCTTTTGAGAAAGGCCTGGGATGTGGGACCCTTGGCTGCAGTGCATTGAAACATGTATACTATCATGTAAGAATGAAACACCAGCCTATGTTCGTTACAGGATACAGGATGCTTGGGGCTGGTGCACGGGGATGATCCAGAGAGAGGATATGGGGTGGGATGTGGGAGGGGGATTCAGGATTGGGAGCTCATATACACACATGGTGGATTCATGTCAGTGTATGGCAAAACCAATACGGTATTGTAGAGTAAAATAAAGTAAAAATTAAAAAAAATAAATAAAGGCAAGGCTGGAGTTTCTAGCCCCTTTCTCTGAGAAAAAAAAAAAAAAAAAGCAATTTCTATCATCTATTGTTTTCCTGTTTAATGGTACTTTTATGTTTGCCTGTCTTGTAAAATTTTTTTAATTGAAAACTGGACATTTAGAAAAATGTATCTTTGCTACTGTGGATCCTGATCCCTTCCTCCACGTAGCTGCTGTTGTGGTATTCTTCATTGATTATTTACATATTTATTGACTTAGATGAATAGTTTTGTGAAGCATATTTCCCCTTGAATGTGCAGCTTCTGATGTTCTTCCACCATTTTTTCTCACCTTTGTTTTTAATCTCAGATTAGCTGCTTAGTGGTCATCTCTGAACGATCATCATCTACTTATTGGTCAAAGATTGTGCTTATGCTCATTTAGCCTGTTAAGACTTTTACCTTTACAGTAAGATGTGTTACGTACTTGGAGTTTTCTGTTACACTTAGAGGATTTACTTTTTTTGCTCCCAAATGCTTTTTTTCCCCCATAGCTTTGAGATGACTCCTTAGTGGATGCAATCCTGTGCATGCACAATCTTCTAGACTATCAGGGATAACTAATATAATATTTAAGCCTGGCTTTCTTGGAGTCAACCCTAAGTCAAAGTAGCTTACTCTTCCTCAGTGTGTGGCAATGGTTATTTCCAGGTCTTTTGTTCCATGAGGCTCTGGCCCTACTTGGATTGGTCTATGTGCAGATTGAGAAGAATTAAGAAGGACCTCCCTTCAAGTTTTCAGTAAAATTCAGAGATTTCATTGCTAAATGGCTTCCTGTACCTTTTCCTTATGCAGTACCAATCAAAGCTCTGAAAACTACTCTTGGGCCACACAAGTCCCAAATGTAATTTTGTCACAAATCAGTAGAATTAAAAATGCTGATGGATACATGATACATATTTTTTCTGTTGTAATATATCTATACCTACAATAAAATATCATCATTTCCTCACAATAGCTAACATTTTCAAAAAGAACAAGCATTTTATTAGTCAGTTTAATCTCTCAGTCATGTCTGACTCTTTGCAACCCCATTAACTGCAGCACACCAGGCTTCCCTGTCCATCACCAACTCTCAGAGCTTGCTCAAATTCATGTCCAACAAGTTGGTAATGCCATCCAATCATCTCATCCTCTGTCATTCACTTCTCTTTCTGCCTTCAATCTTTCCCAGCATCAGGGTCTTTTACAGTGAGTCAGTTCTTCCCATCAGGTGGACAAAGTATTGGAGTTTCAGCTTCAGCATCAGTCCTTCCAAAGAATATTCAGGACTGATTTCCTTTAGGATTGACTGGTTGGATCTCCTAGTACAAGGGACTCTCAAGAGTCTTCTCCAACACCATAGTTCAAAAGCATCAATTCTTTGGCATTGAGCTCTTTTTTATGGTCCAACTCTCACATGCATAAATGACTACTGGAAAAACCATAACTTTGCCTAGATGGACCTTTGTCAGCAAAGTAATGTCTCTGCTTTTCAATATGCTGTATAGGTTTGTCATAACTTTTATTCCAAGGAGACAGTGTCTTTTAATTTCATGGCTGCAGTCACTATCTGCAGTGATTTTGGAGCCCACAAAAATAAAATCTGTTACTGTTTCTACTGTTTCCCCATCTATGTGCCATGAAGTGATGGGACTGGATGCCAAGATCTTCATTTATTGAATGTTGAGTTTTAAATTAGATTTTCACTGTCCTCTTTCACCTTCATCAAGAGGCTCTTCAGTTCCTCTTTTGTTTCTGTCATAATGGTGGTGCAATCTGCATATCTGAGGGTATTGATATTTCTCCTGGCAATCTTGATTCCACCTTGTGCTTCATCCAGCCTGGCATTTCACATGATGTATCCTGCATATAAGTTAAATAAGCAGGGTTACAGTATACAACCTTGACATACTCTTTTCCCAATTTGAATCAGTCCATTGTTTCCTGTTCAGTTCTAACTGTTGTTGCTTGTCCTGCATGCAAATTTCTCAAAAGGCAGGTAAGGTGGTTTGGTATTCCCATCTCTTGAAGAATTTTCCACAGTTTGTTGTGATCCACAAAGTCATAGGCTTTGGCATAGTCAATAAAGCAGAAGTAGATGTTTTTCTGTAACTCTCTTGCTTTTTCAAAATCCAGCAGATGTTGGCAATTTGATCTCTGGTTCTTTGCCTTTTCTAAATCCAGTTTGAACATCTGGAAGTTCATGGTTCATGTACTGCTGAAGCCTGGCTTGGAGAATTTTGAGTATTACTTTGCTAGTGTGTGAGATGAGTGCAATTGTGTGGTAGTTTGAACATTCTTTGGCATTGTCTTTCTTTGGTATTAGAATGAAAACTGACCTTTTCTGGTCCTGTAGCCACTGCTGAGTTTTCCAAATTTGCTGGCATATTGAGTGCAGCACTTTCACAGCATCATATTTTAGAATTTGAAATAGCTCAACTGGAATTCCATCATGTCTACTTGCTTTGTTCGTAATGATGCTTCCTAAGGCCCACTTTACTTCACACTCCAGGATATCTGACTCTAGGTGAGTGATCACACATCATGGTTATCTGGGTCATTAAGATCTTTTTTTGTATAGTTCTTCTGTGTATTCTTGTCACCTTTTCTTAATATCTTCTGAATTCAGATTGGCATATCTTTCCTTTTCTCCTTTGCCTTTAGCTTCTCTTCTTCACTCAGTTCTTTGAATGGCCTTTTCAGACATCCATTTTGCCTTTTTGCATTTCTTTTTCTTGATGATGATCTTAATCACTGCCTCCTTACAATATCATGAATCTCCATCCATAGTTCTTCAGACACTCTATCAGATTTAATTCCTTGAATCTATTTGTCACTTCCACTGTATAATAGTAAGGGATTTAATTCAGGTCATACCTGAATGGTCTAGTGGTTTTCCCTACTTTCTTCAATTTACAACTTTACAATAAGAAGTAATTTTATTACTATGAAGGGTAAAAATAAATTAATGTTATAATAAAATAGAAACTTCAACTGTATAATCATAATACTATGATTAACTAACTACACTGCTGATGTCTTTTGCATTTACATTTGGACTGGCAAATATTTTATCATAGCAATTGTTCACAGACCAGATATTGTGAACCACATTCTAGTGTAACTATCCATAGGAGACTTACATTTTATTTCTACTAAATACCTCTGTCAACTGCTTGTCATGCGTACTAAGTAGCTCAGTCATGTCTGATTCTTTGCAACCCCATGGACCCACCAGGCTCCTCTGTTCTTGGAATTTCTAGGCAAGAATATTGGAGTGGCAAGAATATTGGAGTGGGTTGCCAGTTCCTACTCCAGGGGATCTTGCCAATTCAGGGACCAAACCAGCATCTCCTGTGTCTTCTTCACTGGCAGGTGTATGCTTTACCACTGTGCCACCTGGGAAGCCTCAGCAGCTAGTCAGTTGCTATTAAATTATTTATTCATGAAAGTAAATCTTATTGAGGACCAGAAACACTCAAGGTCCTTGGGATACATTTTTTATTTGTTTTCAATAAAAAAGAAAACAAAATATATATATAACTTATACACTGAATTAAAAAGTGGTAGTTGCTATGAAAAACTAGGTCTGGGTAAGAGGGCTTGAGAGAGTTGAAGCAGGCTGAGGGAAAGCATGTTCAATTGTATATGGAAAGGTCATGTGTGTATATACACACACTCATACATAAGTATACCCATACTTACATGTACGCATAGTGAAAGTGAAAGTGTTAATCTCTCAGTCATGTCTGACTCTTTGCAACACCACGGACTGTAGCCTGTTAGGTCCTCTGCCCATGGGATTTTCCAGGCAAGAATACTGGAGTGCATTGCCATTTCCTTCTCCAGGGGATCTTCCCAACATATATGTGTATGTGTATGCTAATGTATATACGTATATCCATACATGTTTATATATATATATATATACATATGCACACATATATATAAAAACTCTATCTATATTTGTAAAACTCTCTCTCTATATATATATATATAAATATATACATAAAACTCTATCTCCTAATTTTTTTGAATTTGTATCTACTTCATTTTGTATGTGTGTATATGTATACGCACACACACACATATATATGTATAAGCATATATACATGTACACATACACACACAAGTCTAATTCCTAAAGTTAAAACTATTTTCACTTGGACTAATAATCTTACTTTAATGTAATTTACTTTTCTCTTCTTCACCATATGTTTGTCTTTGTGCCATTTTTCCCTTTCTTTTTATTTATTTATCTATTTATACATTTTTTATTTGTTTAGTGCTGACATGTACATAAATTACTCTGGTCCGCCACTTTCATTTCAGCTGCTTCAGCTTCTCAGAGTTCTATTTTCTTTCCTTTCAGATCTGACCTCTCACTTCCCCCTTATTAGTTGGCGGGCCATTGCTTTTGCTTCCCTGCTCTTCTATATCAGTGAGCATTTAAGAGATGAGCAATGTCCAGAATTGTAAATCTTACACTTCCTCTTGCTAGCTTTTAGTAGGCCATGAATTTTAGATGAGATTTTCTTCTTACAACATAACATACAGCTTTTGAACAGAAACTTCATCAGCCCTTCCTGATGTCAGCCTACCCTCCTCCTAGTGTGCCCTGCTTACTGAGTACAGCTTTATATAATGTTTGTTTAGTATTGTGTGAATAATTTTTATTAACAATTTAAAAATCTTATCTTTCAGCAGTCAATGTTTACATACACAGACATTTACCTCTGAGCCACCAGGGAAGCCCGTACTGAATATTACTTTTCTTTTAATAAATATATTTTAAATCCTTAACTTTATATTGCATATGTATATTCCCAGTAGTTTAAGGAAGTGCATTTTCTGTGTACTTTCTTATCAAAGTACCAAAGTAATCAAAGTATCTACCTCTTTTATTCTTCTTTTTGGTCAAATTATTTCTTAAATAGTTTCATATTACCTCGGTCAATATCACTGATTATTCAAAGTGCAATATATGAGAATTTCAATGGATACTACAAGTAAGCTTCCAGTCATTCTGTAATACTTTCTCTTTGGCTTGTATTTGGATCACATTTTATGAATATCATTATAGGTTAAGTTATCTCATTAAATATATTGTATAAAAGAGCAAGAAAAACTCTAACGGCAATAGGTCCACCTTTTATTTTCTTAAAAAAATACTAATATAGTCCATGGTTTCCATTATGCAAATATCCCTGTATGTCCAACTGATGAATATTTGAGAGAAGATAATCTAAGCTCTCCATAAATTAACTATAGTACTGTTTCTTATTATTTACCTCATTTGATGCTCCGTATGTCAATAATATCAGTAAATTAGATATATACTACTCATGGGCTTACACAAATTGTCAGTGCATGCTTTCAAATTTTTTTTTTTTAACTACAGACATTTGTCTTTTCTTGTTAAATAAAAAAGTGGAGCATTTTCCTAATAGGAAGTTGGTATTAGATTGCATCTGTAAAATATTAAACTAAAAATTGATATAGGATTATTTTTATTTAATATGAGCCACAAATCCCATTACTTTAAGGCTTCAATCTATTTTTAATGATTATTGAAACTGTGTGTGCAAAGTTGCTTCAGTTGTGTCCAATTCTTTGTTAACCCTTGTACTATAGCCCACCGGGCTCCTCTGTTCAGGGGATTCTCCAGGCAAAAATACTGGAGTGGATTGGCATTTCCTTCTCCAGAGGATCTTCCCTATGCAGAGATCCAACCCACGTGTCTTATGTCTCCTGCATCAGCAGGAAGGTTCTTTCCCACTAGCACCACCTGGGAAAGATTGACTACCTCTGTTTTTATGAATTCTAAGTCCATGTGGGAATAGGAACACCTGGTAAACAGAATCTGGCAGTGATATTTTATGATATTATGTGATCGCCAGTAAGCCTGATCTTCCCGACCCAGGGATGGAACCCAGGTCTCCCGCATTGCAGGCAGATGCTTTGACCTCTGAGCCACCAGGGGAGCCCACAGAATGGATCAGACTTTGCCTAATACAGACAGGGATACTTTCACAGAGCACACATGCCATGGTTCTTGAATTCCCTCTCACCAAATCCACTGCCTTCCTATCATAATACTTTAGCCACTTATATCTATTTAATAAGAAGCTGATCATCCCCAAAGATCCAGCTCACCTGCAGAAAACTGAGCAATTACATATTATCTTATTCATGTGCTGTGTGTGTGAGTAGCCTTCCAGACTTTTCTGTCCATGGAATTTTTCAGGCAAGAATACTGGAGTGGGTTGCCATTTCCTACTCCAGGAAAGAAGATGCATGGGCAAGCAGCTCCTTTACCGCTGAATTGGATTGAACCTGAATCTCCTGCATGGCAAGTAGTTTATTTACCACTGAATCATCTGGGAAGCCCCTATTCATTGCTAAGCACATAATATCTGAAATTTTCATATTACAAACAGAAAATGAAGTCGCTCAGTTGTGTCCGACTCTTTGAGACCCCATGGACTGTAGCCTACCAGGCTCCTCGTCCCATGGGATTTTCCAGGCAAGAATACTGGAGTGAGTTGCCATTTCCTTCTCCAGGAGATCTTCCTGACCCAGGGATTGAAGCCGGGTCTCCCACATTGTAGGCAGACGCTTTTACTATGACCTAAATTCTTGCCTCCCCAACTTATGCAACAAATATACTAAGCAATCTTCATCATTCTTAATCTACAGACTTGTTGACAGGGACCATAATAAAACATAAGGATCTAGCTCTCTTGATCTTAATGCATTCTTTTTGAGTTAGCTTGGAGACAAAGAAAAGAAAGGTATCTTGTAGATATTTGGACAAGCAAAAAAGTTCCTACTTAAATAAAAAGATTCTTTCATCGACTAATGTAATAAACTTGAAAAAATTGTCTATTTCCTAAGGACTTGTTAACAGTATCTTAATTCAGGTAATTAGATAACATTATAAATAATACTGGGCCTTAAACTTTACCTCACACAAATTAAAAACAAAACTACTGTGGTAGGTATCATCTCAATGTTTTGAAATCAGTACTAAGTTTTGATAAAATGATCTCTCCAACAATGGATTTAAGGATTCTGACTATCATCATTATGTTATCTAGCCCATGGGTAATATGGTGTTTTGAGTCTTCCTCTGCATAATGAAGAGTATTTTACAAATGATTAAATTACAGAGAGATTGCATTTATATAATGTGCATCTTGAACTGAAGAATATCATGACACTATGATCACACAAGGTTGTGCATTTTGTCTCAGAGAGGTAAACACTGAAACTAAGCAAGTCTTCATCTATCTTCATATCAAAGTGTTGTGGTGTATTTTATTTTATTTTTATTTATTTATTTATTTATTTATTTTAAATTTTATTTTTACTTTATTTTACTTTACAATACCGTATTGGTTTTGCCATACATTGACATGAATCCACCATGGGTGTATATTAGCTCCCAATCCCTAATCCCCCTCCCACCTCCCACCCCACATCATCTCTCTGGATCATCCCCGTGCACCAGCCCCAAGCATCCAGTGTGCTTCGTTCTTACATGATAGTATACACGTTTCAATGCCATTCTCCCAAATCATCCCACCCTCTCCCTCTCCCACAGAGTCCAAAAGTCCTTTCTATACATTTGTGTCTCTTTTGCTGTCTCACATACAGGGTCATCACTGCCATCTTTCTAAATTCCATATATATGTGTCAGTATACTGTATTTGGACTCGTCCCCTTTCTCCAGAGGAGGAGGCAGGGCTCTGCTGGAAGGCAAGAGGCAATACACCTTCCTTTTCTCCTGGGTGGTGGGCGAGTCTGCAGGAAATGAAAAATGGTGGGTGACTCCACCAGGAGTTCTGGTGGGCTTTATCATCCGTGTCTCCATCTCCAGATTGGGAGCTCAATACATGGCGGGGCCTGAAATAGGCATTGGGAACAGCCCCTAGCCCAGAAATGGAGGTGCCAGAATGAAACCGAGTACGGCCCTGTGGAGATGTGTATAAGAGACAGTATGTATATAGTGTGTTCATATCTATATATATATACACATACCATAGTAGTATATATATTTACTCAGTCTACCAATTCAAATGCTAATCTATGCTATAGATACCACTACAGACAAATCCAGAAATAAAGGAATTATTTACCAGCATTCTAGGCATCCCTTAGCCCAGTCAACTTGACACATAAAATTAACCATCATAGACTAACACACATATTTAAAAGATCCACGAAAAGCTGACAGGAGACTCTCATGCACACGAGTGAAACTTGTCTGCTGGTAGGTTTCACTGTCAGCTGTTTTGATATGAACCAAGTGATTCAACTGTTGTTCAAAAAATGGAATAATTAATGGAATTTTTTTTTCTTTAGATAATCCACATTTTTTAATCCCCTGTCCAGAAGTGTATGTTTAACCTGGAAGACTACATGCTGTTTTCCTGTGAATTATAAGTTTCATATGATTCAGTGAGGACTTTTTTCATTGAAATATATCTGACATATAACATTATGTAAGTTTAAATTATGCATCATGTTGATTTGATACATTTATACATTGCAGTAACTGTCATTATTAACCTTAGCTACTACCCTTATTAGGTCACAAATTATGTCTTTTTTGCAGTTGAGAATAGCTAAGATCCAATCTCTCTTACTAGGTTTGATATTTATAATACAACGGTGTCATCTATAATCACCAGGTTAGATTTATTTTATCTACTAGTTGCAAGTTTGTGCCCACCCCTGAGGCTCTGGTAACCACCATTTTACTCT
>SJYT01045971.1:0-13367 GCA_006410635.1 Cephalophus harveyi | reverse complement strand
GGAATATAAACAAGAAAAAGAAAATGCATTTATTGCCAAAGAGAAAGATAAATAAAATACTTTACAAGCTATTTTGACTAGTTTTACAAAAAAGAATGAGTTAAGTCTACTTGGCTTAAAACAGAGAAAATCTAATTTAATCCTACTCAGATGTATCCAATTATTATTTCAAGATTCTGTGAAGGCTATTAAATATTTGATAAGTTAATAAATCCTGGTATTTAAACATCTGGCACTTAAATTACAAAATGAAATGGCATGTTGTGTTTAATCAAAATTAATTGATGCTGTTGAAGAAATCACACCTATCTGTAACAGTTTCTTGACAAATGTAAACCTGAAAATAACTAAAAGCAACACTTTTTTTTTTAAATTTTATTTTTACTTTATTTTATTTTACAGGAGCATTATTTCTCAGAGGTATAACTATTTTCCTTCAGCTCTATTTGAGAAAATACCAATGACACATGTATATTATTGTATGTAAAATAGATGACCAAAGCAAATTCAATGCATGAAGCAGGGCACTCAAAGTCGGTGCTCTGGGACAACCCAGAGGGATGGGATGGGTAGGGAGGTAGGAGCGGGGGCTCAGAATGGGGAAACACGTACACCCATGGGTGATTCATGTCGATGTATGGCAAAAACCAGTAAAATATTTTAAAGAATTATCCTCCAATTAAAATAAGTTAATTAATTAATAAAATAAAATAAAAATCACCAATCCTATAAGTTAAATCAGATAGCAATTAAATTTGATAATGTTATACATTTTGGAATATATTTAAATGGCTCCATTATACATTTTATTCATTTAGCAAATCCAACAGGAATTTAGAGAATGTTCTCCATTCCCCACACTCAACAATTTCAGCATGTAGTTTACATTATGCCTTTCAACTGAAAATGTGGCACACGTACGGACACAGAGGCATACATATAAACTAATTTAGTAGTAGCAGGATTTCTACCCAATAGATGTGGATGACCTTCCTTAAGTTTAGATATTTATCACTGATTTGTTCATCCCTGATCTAAGTCTATTCCATATTCTCTAAAATTACCAAGTGTCCTTCTAAAGTAACATGTAAACAGGTTCAAATGGCTATTTAATTTTAATTTTCCTAGACAATCACTGTCACCGTTTTCAGGCTACTATGACAAATTACTAAAGACTGGCAGCTTATAAATGACAGAAATTCATTTTTCACAGTTTGGGAGGCTGAAAGCCTGAGATTGGGGTGCCAGTATAGTTGGGTTCCTGTGAATACTTCCCTTTCTTGTTCATAGACAGCCTTCTTCTAAGTGTCCTCACACTGAAAGACAGGAAGAGTGAGCTCTGGGGCTCTTCTATAAGAGTTCACATCTCATTTATGAAGGTTGCTTACTCAAGACCTTGTACCCCCATCTCTCCAAGAATTTTCAGTTTTTTGTGATCCACAGTAAAAGCCTTTAGCATAGTCAATGAAGCAAAAGTGGATTTTTTTTCTGGCTCCTCTTTGTTTTCTCTATGATCCAACAAGTGCTAGCAATTTGATCTCTGGATCCTCTGCCTTTTCTAAACCCAGCTTATACATCTGGAAGTTCTCTGTCTAAATGCTGCTGAAGCCTAGCTTGAAAGATTTAGAGCATTACCTTGCTAGCATGTGAAATGAGTGCACTTGAATGTAAGTGTGAACATTCTTTGGCATTGCCCTTCTTTGGAATTGGAATGAAAATTGATATTTTCCAGTCCTGTGGTCACTGCTGAATTTTTCAGATTTGCTGACACACTGAGTGTAGCACTTTAAAAAAATTATTTATTTTTAATTGGCAGAAAATTGTTTTACAATATTTTGTTAGATTCTGCCATACATCAACATGAATCAGCTGTAAATATGCATATGTCCCTTCGCTCTGGAACCTCCTTCCAACCTCACAACCAAGCCAAGCACATTAACAGCATCCTTTTCTAGGATTTCAAATAGCTCATATGGAATTCCATCACTTTGTTCCTTGTAACGCTTCTTAAGGCCCCCTTGTTGCATATCTGTCTCCTGAGAAACTTGTATGCAGGTAAAGAAGCAACAGTTAGAACCAGACATGGAACAAAGGACTGATTAAAAATTAGGAAAGGAAAACATTGGGCCTATATATTGTCACTCTGCTTATTTACCTTATATGCAGAATATAAAATGTGAAATGCTGGGCTGGATGAATCACAAGCTAAAATCAAGTTTGCCAGGAGAAATATCAGCACCTCAAAAATGCAGATAACACCACCCAAAGGGCAGAAAGTGAAGAGGGACTGAAGAGCCTCTTGGTGAAGGTGAAAAAGGATAATGAAGCCTGGCTTAAAATTCAACATTCAAAAAACTAAGATCATGGGTTCCAGTTCCATCACTTCATAACAAATACATGGGGAAAAAGTAGGAACAGTGGCAAGACTTATTTTCTTGGGCTCCAAAATCACTACAGAAGGTGACTGCAGCCATGCAATTAAAAGATGCTTGCTCCTTGGAAGTAAAGTTATGACAAACCTAGACATCATATTAAGTGGCAGAGTTATCGCTTTGCCAACAAAGGTCCATATCATCATAGATGTGGTATTTCCAGTAGTCATGTGTTGATGTGAGAGCTGGATCATAAACAAGACTGAGCACTGAAGAATTGATGTTTTTGAATTGTGATGCTGGAGAAGACTCTTGACAGTCCCTTGGACAGCAAGAATGTCAAACCCAGTCAATCCTATAATAAATCAACCCTGAATATTGATTGGAAGGACTGATGCTGAAGTAGAAGCTCTAATACTCTGGCCACCTGATGTGGAAAAGACTTCAAAGCTGGGAAAAATTGAAGGTAAAAGGAGAAGTGGGTGGCAGAGGATGAGATGGTTAGATAGCCTCATCATCTCAAAGGACATGAAAGTGAAGTCGCTCAGTCGTGACTGACTCTTAGCGACCCCATGGACTGAAGCCCACCGTCCCCAGGCTCCTCCATCCATGGGATTTTCCAGGCAAGGGTGCTGGAGTGGGGTGCCATTGCCTTCTCCATTCTCCTACCTGACTGCCATGAAATGGGAAATCAGTCTTTTTCCTGCCTTCCGACTTAACAAACATCAGCTCTTAGAACCACACCACTGACCCTCCTGGGGCTCCAGCTTGTCAGCTTTGGACTTCAGACTTCTCAGCCTCCATAATTGTGTGAGCCAGTGTTTTATAATTTAGATAGATAGACTAGATAGATATTTCATTGAAGAAATCTGACTAATACACTTATTAAAGCTTTCCTTACTCTCGAGAGTTGCTTGGGTGTTGTTTCTGAGTGCAAAGCTGCTCAGGGAGAAGTTAACATCCTATACTGTCCTTCTGATTGTGGTCAGTAGCCATCACCTAGACTGTAAGTCCCTAGCTGTAGTAATTTTTTCATAGTCACTTCAGTATTCTTGCCTTGAGAACCCCATGAATCTGAGCAAACTCTGGGGAGATAGTACAAGATAGAGGAGCCTGGCTTGCTGCAGTCCAAGGGGTCCCAAAGAGTAGAACATGACTTAAGGACTGAATAACAACAATCACCCTCATGACCTAATCATTTCTCAAAGGCCCCTCCTCCAAATTATATTACTTTGGGGGTTAAATTTCAATATATGAATTTGGGAGGATGTTGAGGTCCTTTAATGGACCGGAATCTGGTGATCCGGAGTCAACCAGTAAGAAAGTAAAGGAGAGAGAAAGAGGCTGATATTCCTTGGTTTACACAGAAAGCCAATAAAGCCCCTACACGGGGCTTGCTCTGCTCACAAAGGCCTCAGGCGCCCTCTCGATGGGGTGAAGGTGCAGAATACCTTCCTGAGAGGGTCTTAGAGGCCTGGGCAGGAAAGTGAACTCAGAGAGCCTCTGTGCTCCAGGGGATCAGTCTGAAAGAGAGAGAGAGAGAAAGAGAGAGAAAGACACAGGGACCAGAGCTCTGATGGAGCAAAGGTGTTTTAATCAACATGGTGTGGGCATATATACTGTCTTACAAAGTAGTTATTCTCAGCAAAGAAAAAGATGAAAATTTCAGACTTACAAAACATAAACAATCCATATTAGAGAGAGTTGTCAACAATCACTTTTACTGGATGGTTCACAAGAAGGAACCATCACTGTATAGAAAAACTAGTGAAGGAAATGCCTGGATTCTTAGGCCCCCAGGAGAGGCTTGCCTCTCCTCTTAATTCCTGAGTATTCAGGAATTAATAAGGAGCAGAGAATTCCTGACAGATCCAAAATAGCACACAGGAAGCCTCCTGTTAAATGCTTCCTGACAGGAGGAACACAAGTATTTGGTCTACACCAATCACTCTATACTACCATTGATTATTTTTTTAATTAAAATAAAAACCTATTGCATGCTGACTATACTCCAGAAATTTCTCAAAGAACTTCACATTTAATCTTTAAAATACCCCTTTGCAGAAGGTCTCTGTTATCTCTGTTTACAGGTCATGAGGACAGCAGTTAGCTAACTTGACCAAGACTACAAACCTCTAAATGTCTCAGCTGAAATTCAAACCCAGAACTGTTACTCTCCTAACCATGGTCTTGCTTTTCCAGGAGAAGTTTCTCATTTTCTGAGACGGGCATACACATATTAAAGAAAACTATAGCTCAAAAGAGAAAATAAGGATACCGATATTGCTTTTTTCAACATGACAATGATCTTGATTCCCATATATAATTTACCATTTTAAGAAATTCATTTGAAACCATAGGCATAATTAACTTTTAGACAACATAGTGAATACAATTTAAATCCCCATGGTGTGTTTTGCTATCATTTAGCATGAAATCTACGGAAGTTTGCCTTGAAGGTATATTCTGACAGGATAGTGTTAAAAGATAATATGAAATTAGACAGTTTCTACAGCAATATGCTTCACCTATAGATAAGGTCCAAGAAAATAATTGTTTTAAGACAGCACATTGAGATTTTGGGGGAGGCTGTCAGGACATTTAAATGTAACAAAACACATCATGCATCATACAAATATAAACCTCATTTGCATTTTCACACCAACAAAGAGCTAGCTATTTGAGAAAAATATACATAAAGTATTAAATTGCAGAAAATAACATTTCCTATAAAGATTTCATTCACTCAACAGGAGGATCTCAGTTTTAAGATGACATCTTTCCCCCACGAGTGATTAACCCTCCTCCCAGTCATTATGTTGGGATAGAGGCAAAGTTTTCATCAAGTATTACTTGATATTGCAAACTGATTCCAGAGCCACTAAGCCATAACAATAACAGAATGAAGAGGCTAATCCCTTTATTGCTTTTTTTTTTTTCTTTTAACTTGGCCAAAGAATTAGAGAAAATGGGAAAGTTCTTTTTTCCCAGAATCTTACAACTGTCTTTTCCCTGCAGATATGACTGGCACAGTCACTAGAGACAGGGGTGAGTCACAGCACATAACTCAAATTCACAGCTGCAGGTGGTTTTGTGGTTCAGAGCAACCCTCTTCTCTCAGTAATTTTTAGAAAGTAAAAGAAGGCAAAAGAGTAGAGAGAATGTAAGCAATAGAAGCCACTTCAAATGGAATAAAATATTTATATTTTATTAATCAGTGCATTAAATAAAACTATGACATACAATCATACCCAGGCTCAAATAGAGCTAGTCTCTTGAACTTCCTTGGTGGTGCAGAGGATAACAATCTGCCTGCCAATTCAGGGGACACAGTTTCAATCCCTGATCTGGGAAGATTCCACATGCCATGGAGCAACTGAGCTTGTGCACCACAACTACTGAGCCTGTGCACCTACAGCCTATGCTCCTCGACATGGGAATTTGCCACAATGAGAAGCCAGTGCAGAGAGATGAGAGTGACCCCCCATTCACTGCAACTGCTGCTGCTGCTGCTAAGTCACTTCAGTCGTGCCCGGCTCTGTGCAACCCCATAGAGCCTATTCAAAGCAGTGAAGACACATTGCAACCATAAATAAATAAATAATTTTGAGTTAAAAACAAAGAAAAGCTAGCCTCTAACAAAATGTGAAGGACATGGCAATCAACTTTGTAAATCAGTTTTCATAATGATGTTTTATCTGGCTATCAATTTTTTAAAAAAGCTAAAGCTCCATTCAAACCAAAAACATAATTCTAAAAACAGCATATACATACATATGTATATATAGAAACACACACACACATATATTAGTGTTAGGAAAACTTAGAGAAACTAGAAATGGCTCTAGCAAGTCTAGCAATGGCTCTTAGACTCCATTTAAACTAGTTTTATATTTTTTAAAAAAGGGAAATTAGGGGCTATATAGGCATAACTTGTTATGTTTTAAAATTATGCATATTATACAAGTAATTAAACAAGCATCATCTCTTTGTAAGATAAATTTTGTAAACAACTGGCTTGCTTATTTCTATTATTTTAACCCAAATTTAGGGCTTAAGTATTTTAAAAATATGCTGACTATCTCCCTGTCAGCAAGTCCTTTTCTATTTCCCTGGTTTGATTTATATTTAGTATATTGAATGTGCTGTACATTTTCTGAAGACAGAGAGTATAATGGATACTGTCATAATATTAGGAAAAGAAAGTACTTTAATGTAAAGAGAATAAACATCCATTCAGATAGAAATGAGTTTGAATTGGAACTACATTTCTTAGTATCTGACTATAGCTGAATTTCTAAACCACCTTGAGTCTCAAACTCCTATATCTATTTAGTAATAGGATTAATAATACCTATGTTGAAAAATGCTTATAAGCCTTGAAATTTTGTTTAGAATGCATTAGGATTTTGTTAATGTTCTAAAACTTGCATTCTCCAATATGGAAGACACAAGCCAAACGTGGCTATTAAGCAAATAAAATGTGACTACTGAAACTGAGATAATGATTGATTAGTTGTATTTTAATTTAAGAAATTGACTAATATTAGTATGAATTGACAAACTTAAAAATATTTAAACCAATTTGATAAAGTAATGGAAAATTTTAAGTATGCTTGGAACAATTTGGATATGTGAATCTAATTTTTCATTCTTAAATTTTATGAATGATTGCAAGATATTTCATTAAAAATTTGTATATTGGTTACATTTGAGATGAAAGTATTTTGTATACATTAAGTAAAATTAAAAGTCTTGCTAATTCAATATGTTTCTTTTTATGTTTTTAATGTGGCTACTAGAAAATTTAAAAATGTGTGTCTTGCCCATGTTTCTAGTGGCTAGCATTGCTGTACTGTGCTGTGCTTAGTCACTGGCATTGCTATATAGATACTGTTCATCACTAAGCACACTGAAAAATGACAAGCTATGATTCTTGGAGAAGAAAAGATAATTGTTTCTTTTTCTTTTCTTTTTTTAACAAGTCAATAGATTTTGCCTTTGGCTTCATATTAGGGTTACCTCGGGCTTCCCTGGTGGCTCAGAGGTTAAAGTGTCTGCCTCCAATGCGGGAGACCTGGGTTCGATCCCTGGGTCGGGAAGATCCCCTGGAGAAGGAAATGGCAACCCATTCCAGTATTCTTGCCTGGAGAATCCCACGGACGGAGAATCCTAGTAGGTTACAGTCCACGGGGTCACAAAGAGTCGGACACGACTGAGCGACTTCACCTTCCGAGAACTTAAAAAAAAAAATAAACTTCCAACTTTGGACTCTACCACAGAATAAAACAATTATGTCTGAGGCTGAGAAACTTTGTTCTAGATTTAAAACATATTTTTGCATTTGGGGAAAAAAAAAAAAAGGATCAAAAAGTCTCACCTGAGAAGCAAAGTTCACTTTAGAGTAAGTGAGTGAAAATTGCTTGGTTGTGTCCAACTCTTTGTGACCCCATGGACTATACAGTCCATGGAACTCTTCAAGCCAGACTACTGAAGTGGATAGCCTTTCCCTTCTCCAGCAGATCTTCCCAAACCAGGGATCAAACCCGGGTCTCCCACATTGTGGGTGGATTCTTTATCAGCTGAGCCACAAAGGAAGCCCAAGAATACTGGAGTGGGTAGCCTATCCCTTCTCCAGCCGATCTTCCTGACCCAGGAATCAAACCGGGGTCTCCTGCATTGCAGGTGGATTCTTTACCAACTGAACTATCAGGGAAGCAGAATAAAGAGGTGTTAACTCTTCATCGCCTATTTCCTTTTCTCAGTCTTTTCGTATATTTCATTTTTTACATAGTGACAAGGTCTGTATAATAGAATCATGAACACTTAAAGGTAGAAAGGACCTTGGAGTCATTAAGAGCAATCTCTCAGTCACCACAGGCAATGTTCCTAAGCTACTCACCTAGACCCTGTTGAGCACTTCCCAGGAGATGGGTGCAAGGAAGTAGTGGTGCATTCAATGTAGTCACATGAAATCACATGATATTCCTTTTTTATCCAAATCATATCCTTTTTTAGTTTCCATTTCTCAATGAATGTCTTTTGCAAATTTTTTTTTCTAGTCTGTAGCTTATCTTTTCATTTTCTTGATACCATCTTTCACAGAGCAGATTTTTTTTTAAAAAATTTTAATGAAGTCCAGCTTATCAAAGATGTTCTTCATAGATTTTGCTTTTGGTATTGTATCTAAAAACTCATGGCCAGGGTCATCGTCTATGTGTGTGTGTGTGAAAGTGAATATATTTTATCCATTCATTTATCAGTGAACACTTAAGTTGCTTCAAANTTTTTAAAAAATTTTAATGAAGTCCAGCTTATCAAAGATGTTCTTCATAGATTTTGCTTTTGGTATTGTATCTAAAAACTCATGGCCAGGGTCATCGTCTATGTGTGTGTGTGTGAAAGTGAATATATTTTATCCATTCATTTATCAGTGAACACTTAAGTTGCTTCAAATTATGACCTTGACTATCATAAATAATGCTACAATGAACACAGGAGTACAGATACCATTTTGAACTAGTGTTTTCATTTTCTTCAGATAAATACCTAGAAGTGGAATCACTGGATCATATATTAGTTATATTTTTAATGTTTTGAAGAACATTCATACTTTTTCTCCAGCAATAGAGCACAAGTGTTCCCTTTTCTCCACATCCTCAATAACACTTGTTATATCTTTTTGATAGTAGCCATTCTAACTGGTGTGACATGATCTCACTGTGGTTTTCATTTGCCTTTCCTTGAATATTAATGATGATGCATACTTGTTGGACATTTGCATGTTTTCTTTGGAAAAATGTCTGTTCAGATATTCTGCCCATTTTTTAATTGACATTTTTGATGAATATTTTGCTATTGATTTTGCTATTTGCTATTTTTATGTTTGCTATTGAGCATTGCTATTTGTTTGATGAATTTTTGCTACTGAGTAGTTATTTAGAATTCTCTATTATTGAATTATATTAACCCTTATGGCAGAAAGTGAAGAGGAACTAAAAAGTCTCTTGATAAAAGTGAAAGTGGAGAGTGAAAAAGTTGGCTTAAAGCTCAACATTCAGAAAATGAAGATCATGGCATCTGGTCCCATCACTTCATGGGAAATAGATGGGGAAACAATGGAAACAGTCAGACTTTATTTTTTTTGGGGGGGGGAGGGGCTCCAAAATCACTGCAGATGGTGATTGCAGCCATGAAATTAAAAGATGCTTACTCCTTGGAAGAAAACTATGACCAACCTAGATAACATATTGAAAAGCAGAGACATTACTTTGCCAACAAAGGTCCGTCTAGTCAAGGCTATGGTTTTTCCAGTGGTCATGTATGGATGTGAGAGTTGAACTGTGAAGAAAGCTGAGTGCTGAAGAATTGATGATTTTGAACTGTGGTGTTGGAGAAGACTCTTGAGAGTCCCTTGGACTGCAAGGAAATCCAACCAGTCCATTCGGAAGGAGATCAGCCCTGGGATTTCTTTGGAGGGAATGATGCTGAAGCTGAAACTCCAGTACTTTGGCCACCTCATGCAAAGAGTTGACTCATTTGAAAAGACCCTGATGCTGGGAGGGATTGGGGGCAGGAGGAGAAGGGGACGACAGAGGATGAGATGGCTGGATGGCATCACTGACTCGATGGACGTGAGTCTGAGTGAACTCTGGGAGTTGGTGATGGACAAGGAGGCCTGGCGTACTGCGATTCATGGGGTCACAAAGAGTCAGACACGACTGAGCGACTAAACTGAACTGAACTGAACTGAACCATTAAGTTATATTTTGTGTACATAAAAGGTAAATATTTTAATAGTCTCCAACTGAATTGAATCTCTCAGCAATATACACATATACATACAAAAACCATAATTACACACATGTACTTACTTCAGTGTTTGGGCTGCTATATGGGCTCAGTCGTTAAGAATCTGCCTACCAATATAGGAGGCTATTTTGATTCCTTGATTGGGAAGATCCCCTGGAGAAGGGAATGGCAACCCAATCCAGTGTTCTTGCCTTGGAAATCCCATGGACAGTGGAGCCTGGTAGGCTACAGACCATAGGGTCGCAAAAGAGTCAGACATGGCTTAGCAACTAAACAACAGCAACAACAACTGCTATATATAGTGAAGTTTTGGCCTAAAGTTTATTTGCTCACATATAAATAGATATATAATCATATCTGGATTACTATTTGCCTAGCACATATTTTTTCACATATTTGCTTTGAAGTCATCCCCTTGTACTTTAGCAGACTTCATATTTTTAAAATGTAGCTATATATTTTTTTCTTCTACTGTTATATAATCTTCATCTTTTATTTGACAATGTGCTTCATTCATATTTTAATTAATGCTACATATTCATTTCTGAAACCACATATCAATTTTCTATGAATATCGTTGCCATTTCTCTTTTAAACTTCATGCACTCCTTTCTAAATTCATCTTACACAGTTATGTATATCATCTGAAGAATAATTTATGGTGGCTATAAATTATAGCTAAAATTAACCATTTTGCAATTAAGCCAGCATAGCAGTTTTTCTCTTGGGGTTAGAATGAATTATCATTGTTTACTAGGACATCAGACTAATAAATTAGACAATAGTTTGAAGCTTTGATGGAATTTAATTATTTTTATACCCTGGATTCTTACACAAGTAGAAAGGAACCGTGCATCAAGTGAGTTTACAGAAATTATCTATGACAAGATCTTTCTTAGCCTTATGCTAATTTAGTGGAATTGAAATAATTGTTTGTCTTTTGGTTTAAATTTTTCATTTTGCTTTATTTTCTTTGGTTGCATGCCTATGGGTCATAGTGGAATTCAGAAAAACTAAGTGTTCATACAGTGTTTATCTGCTTTTTAACACTATGATCCATGTTCTATCTCTGTTTCCACTTATGGTTCTTTATCCAAGAGTATGTTCATTAAAGGTTATATGTAAGGCATGAATATCTATCCTGGCACCCTACAGCTTTCTCTTTATACTCAGTTTGTCAAGTATGGTACCAATTATCACATCTAAAATCCAATCAAGTGATACGAACATGATGACTTTCACATATTTCTATTTAATGAGCTCTCACATGCACTCTCACTCTGTGTTACCTACAGACATGCTTCTGAGCAATATGCTATCAAAGCTTGAATATCAAATCAACTGATTTCACTCCCAGATTCACACACTAAATTTATGATATTCTCTAGATTGTTTCAGCAATTTTTTTTTATATACCTTTCATGTATTTTTATTTTTTATCATGTTAGTCTTTTTGTCTAAAATATACTTAACTATTGCATTTTATCTAAATTCAAATTTAACTATCATTATTTTATAGCAACATACATATAGTACTATATATAATATATTAAGTACTCATTTTGCAACATAGAAACATATGCTAAAAATACCTTGTATTTAAAACACTGAACTATTCCTCATACAATAAATGTTGCTCTATTTTATGGTGTATCTTATTTTCATACAAATAATTTTCCCTTATCTAACTAAAACTTATACATATCTCTGTGCTTGCACACATCATCTTTTATATGGCCAACTGTTTATGTGTCCACAATGTATGAGACTATTATTGCCTCAAGGGCAGAGACGATGGCTTGTTCATCTTTAATTCCCTAGCATATAATACAGTGCTCAGTAGATACTATTTATTTGGTATTTGCTTGTGAATTGAATTGAAAGTGGTTTACAAGTGTTTCTCAAAATTAAAAAGCCAGTAACACATGATTCTCAAGTGATTCTAGTAAATGGAACCGAATAGGATATATATTTTTCCTTAGATTATCATCTATTACAACATAAATACTGACTTCTGCAATATTTTAACAGGAACTTGCATAGTACATTATTGTAATTTTAATTCATGACAATGAGACATCTTTTACATAAACAAAACCAAAGTAGCCATTAAAATTATTATTTACTACCACTTACATTAAGTATTAGGGATGCTGCAGTCACCAGCCAGTCATCCTCACATGCTGTCTGCACAGGCTTCATAGCCTTTCACTCTTCATCTCGTACCAGCCAGCTTGTGCTTCTCACATCCACTAAAACCATTTCTTCCACTGTCACAAAAGAACTCTGTATTGGCTGCTCCACAGATTGAGAAGCTAAATTGTCTCATGGCAACACATCTGGTCAGGGGCAGCGGCAGAGAGGAGCTACNGTCTGCACAGGCTTCATAGCCTTTCACTCTTCATCTCGTACCAGCCAGCTTGTGCTTCTCACATCCACTAAAACCATTTCTTCCACTGTCACAAAAGAACTCTGTATTGGCTGCTCCACAGATTGAGAAGCTAAATTGTCTCATGGCAACACATCTGGTCAGGGGCAGCGGCAGAGAGGAGCTACCCCACATCTAAGGAGGGTGGCTGCGTGGGCACAGGAGGGCCAAGAGTTGCTACTCCACGTTAAAGGTCAGCAGGGGTGAGCTCATCCAAGGTAATGAGCAGAGGCTCCTCTTTGCTGAAGCAGCCATGAAGAGATACCTCACGTCTAAGGTAAGAGAAACCCAAGTAAGATGGTAGGTGTTGTGAAAGGCATCAGAGGGCAGACACACTGAAACCATAATCACAGAAAACTAGCCAATCTGATCAAAGGGACCACAGCCTTGTCTAATTCAATGAAACTAAGCCATCCCATGTGGGGCCACCCAAGACAGACGGGTCATGGTGGAGAGGTCTGACAGAATGTGGTTCACTGGAGAAGGGAATGGAAAACCACTTCAGTATTCTTGCCTTGAGAACTGCATGAACAGTATGAAAAGGCAAAATGATAGAATACTGAAAGAAGAACTCCCCAGGTCGGTAAGTGCCCAATATGTTACTGGAGATCAGTGGAGAAAAAACTCCAAAAAGAATGAAGGGATGGAGCCAAAGCAAAAACATTACCCAGTTGTAGATGTGACTGGTGATAGAAGCAAGGTCTGATGCTGTAAAGAGCAATATTGCACAGGAACCTGGAATGTTAGGTCCATGA
>SJYT01045967.1:0-13878 GCA_006410635.1 Cephalophus harveyi | reverse complement strand
ATAATTTTATGCCTTTTAAAGAAGCTGATAGAAGAAAGAGCAAGTATATTATTTATAGCTTTTTTATATTAACCTTATTGCCTATTTCTTGTTTCTTTCATTTGTTCCTATGGATTTGAGTTACCACCTGGAGTTATTAATTCAATACAGCTTTGTTTCTACCTTTGTCTTGCTATTGGTAAATATATTAGTTTTATATGTAATAGATCCAATAATGCAATTATATATATCGCTTGATAAAATAGCTTTTAAAATCAATTAAGAAAGAAAAATGTATTTTGACTATCTTTTATAATTACACAATTACCTTTACCAGTGCTAATTTTTTGTACGTGTAGATTCAAATTACTGTCTGAGGTCACCCGCTTTCTACCTGAAGAACTTCCTTTGATATTTCCTGCTAGTCAGGTCTGACAGCAACATATTCTCCCAGTTTTTGACTGTGTGGGAGTGTCTTTATTTCATCTTCATTCTTGAAAACAGTTTTATTGAATATGGAATCTATGTTGACAGTTCTTTTTCATTTCAACACTTTGAGTAAATTTTCCCACTGCCACCTCCTTTGTTTCTGATGAGAAATCATCTGTTATTGAAGTTTCCTTGTAAATGATGCTTCATCTATCTCATTTTGCTTTCAAAAGTTTCATCTTTGGGTTTTAGCATTCTTATTGTGGTGTATTTGTGGATTTCTTGTTTATTTTACTTGCAATTCATTGAGATCTCTTGGATGTGTAGATAATGTTTCTTATCAAATATGGGGTGTTTACAGCCATTATTTATTGGAATATTTTTTTCTGTTCCTTTCTTTCTCTGATATTCCCATTATAAGTACATAAGAGTGCTTAATGGTTGTATACTCTGTTATGTTTTTATTCTTTTTTCTTTCTGATCTTCATCCTGGATATGATCACATTTAATCATCACAACCCAATGAAGTAATATTACTATCTTCATTTTTATAGATGAAAAAAATTGAGGCTCAGATTTAATGACTTGCCAAAGTCATGGAGTGGTTAAATATGGCTGTGGAGTTCAAACAGGTCTGATTCCAAAGTTTATACTACTTCCTCTATATCATGTCATTTTTCTATTCTCCAGCAACTATAAACAAACAACTGGGGGACTTGGAGCTGGCTGCCTCTCTTCTAGAAAGCTCTTTCTTTCTACCCTCCTTTGGTATTCTTTGCTAGTATGTTCCTCTTCTAAAATTCATATATTTAATCCCTAACACGTACTGACAATGATTCAATGCTTATTGCTTTGAATTCAATCATTATTCAATGGTAGCTAGTGTAAATAATTGTGAGAACATTAATGTTTTGATCTAAATTCTTTCATTAGAAAAAATGAACAGTTTTTTGAAGATACTGATAACTTAATGGGAAAGTGTGCATTAAGTATTTGCTGACTAACCTATGAAAACTACCTACTGTTACTGCTGAGGGTCTAATTCAACAGCATTTGCTGATGTTTAGGCCCCTGGTCACTTATTTACTAAGTGAATAAAATTAGGGACAAGTGGGCTCTAGATATAAATATTTCAACATTTAATTAGCTTTTTTTAGTTTTATATATATATATAGGAGGCAGTCTTAGAAAGAATGTCATCTCTAGGGACAAATATATAAGACCTCCTATAAATTACAATGATTTAAAAAATCCTTGGAAGTTATCTACTGTAATTTATCCTGAGAAAATGATACTCTTTATACCCAACCCTCTATACTCATTATATTGTCTATCCTAGATAATCTATGATTATAGAAAATGTATTCTGCCAATGCTTTCCAAAAGCTGAAAGGGATTGTCTTAATTTTGCTTTCTCTCCCTCAGTTTCTCTTCTTCAGTTCCAAACAAACTGCTATCTATACACAAACCCTAGATCCTAAATTCTGATGTAAAAAAGACCTCCTGGGACTCACAGTTTTTGTATCTTCTAACTGCCACTGATTTCAGTAGCATTATCTGTAGTAGATGATATTAGAGAAGCAGCCTGGAGATCCGGCCGTTGCTTTTTGTTCTTTCCAAATTCTATCACCAATATTTTCCCACGTAGCTTATATCCATTTACTAGACGCAATGCTTGGCATGCTATTTCTGTATCTAAAAGAGAAAGAAAAACCACCAGTTTATGTATGGCTTAATAATTCAATTTTATTCCAAGTCTAGTTTATGTTGTTTTGCCTTGGAGTACAATGTAGGTTATAAGGCCATGTAGTTATGTGAGTTTATTGTGTTTTCCACAATCCCAAATTTGTATAACTCAGCAAGATTAAACTAATGGCTAAGAATAATTACAGTAGAATCTTAAAAAGGATGCTTGAGAGTGTCTTCTAATTCAAGGATATAGGTAAAAAAAACAAAACGAAACAAAACAAGGATACAGACAGTGCGCTAAAGAGGGCTAAGCCATATCTAATAATACACAAATCTGTATCTTAGATAACACATTATAGGTGCTAAGAGAATGAAATAATTTTCAAAATAGAAAACACAAAAGAAGTTATTATGGTACTGGGGACATTTTCTTATTAATACTTTTCCTTTTGATTAGAGAGTGGTTGTCAGAGCCCTCATTTGGATAAGTTTAAGAATCCTTGTAGGCATATGGAAGCTTGAGGTGTAAGAGTATATAGGGCATAGCAGGAGGATTTAATTTATGGGTCTCAGAGTCTAGATGTGGGAAATTAGGAAGGAATGGGCTTATTGCCCAGAGTCTGTCAAATCCTAAGCAGACAAGCAATGGTTTTAGATTGAACCAATTTATGTCTTATATGTATGCTCTACAAATTTTCAAATGTATTCATAACTAGTAAAACAGCTATTTATTTAAAAGTACTTAGTATATAAAGCCTTTTTATTATATATTTTTTTCAACTAATGGATCATATTAGGTGGGGCTACATGAAATAATATTTTAAGCTTAAAAGGGTTGTTACACTTGAAAAGACTGAAAATCACTAGAGCTGAGGATCCAAAAACGTTCAATGAGATAAGAAAGATGGTACAATGCTGTATAAGAAGACTGCAGGGGAATTTGGCATTGCTCATGTGCAAAAGCACTCACCTTTAAATACATTACTATGCAATATATAAATTATGATAGTTTAGGGATAATAAAAGGCACAGTTCCTACCTAGCCTTCACCAAAAAAGAAAGATAGTCTGGTCTGTCATAGAAACTGGAATTCCTATAGAGATACAACTTGTTTAATTACACTTTGTTTTATTATGCTTTGCAGATAATGTGTTTTTTCCAAATTGAAGGGTCTTAGCAACCCTGAACTGTTAGATGATAGTATTTTTTTTTACTAAGAAAGTATTTTTAAATTAAGGTATGTACATTGTTTTTTGGACAAAATGCTACTGCTCACCTAATATACTACAGTATAGTATAAACACAAGGCTTCCCAGGTGGCTCAGAGGTAAAGAATCTGCCTGCAGGAGATACAGGAGACGTGGGTTTGATCCCTGTATTGGGAAGATCCCATGGAGGAGGAAATCGCAACCCATTCCAGTATTCTTGCCTGGAAAACTCCATGGAGAGAGGAGCCTAGTGGGGTACAGTCCATGGGGTTGCAAAGAGTCAGACACGACTGAGTGACAGTGCAAGCATACATGCACCCTTTCTCCCAGTCTATGGTGATAACCTGCATCTGATAGTGTAATAACAACTTTTATATGTACAGGAAAACAAAAAATTCATGCAAGTCACTTTATTGAGATAATTCACCTTATTGCAGTGGTCTGGAATTGAATCTGCAGTATCCCTGCTGCTGCTGCTGCTAAGTCGCTTCAGTCGTGTCCGACTCTGTGCAACCCCATAGACGGCAGTCCATGAAGCTCCCCTGTCCCTGGGATTCTCCAGGCAAGAACACTAGAGTGGGTTGCCATTTCCTTCTCCAATGCATGAAAGTGAAAAGTGAAAGTGAAGTCGCTCAGTCGTGTCCGACTCTTAGCGACTCCATGGACTGCAGCCCACCAGGCTCCTCCGTCCATGGGATTTTCCAGGCAAGAGTACTGGAGTGGGGTGCCATTGCCTTCTCCAGCAGTATCCCTGAGACATGCCTATATTATTCTTCCCTATGGTTTAGAATACTGAAGTCATGTATTAGGATGCAAACAACAGTTGAACAATATATCACCCACTAGTTAATTATGAATTACTAATGAATTAGCATAATATAGCATAATATCACAATAGCTTGCAGTCTTACTCCTAAAGGAATAGAGCATAATGTAACTATAAGTGTTCTGATAAGAATACCAACATATTAATAATTAATGTAATTATAACTTGGACTAGAAATATTACTTTCAGCAGAGGGAAAGCAAATTTTGATACAATGAGTGGGAAGTGCCAAGACTGGGGAAAAGAGAGGACAATGGTGTAAGGTGGTGGTGCACTGTCAAATAAGGAGAGGAAACACAGAAGGGAGAATAGAAAAAAAAAAGAACATGTTTTCCTTAATTCTCTTTCCTTCCTCTTATGTTCTTCTTTTGTGGGCTATATTTAAATTAAAGAGGGCATATGTAGTTGCTAATGAACTTATTAGTGACTCAGCCATAACTGAGTAATTATCCAGATGAAGCTACTTACTGGGAAAAGTGATAAAAGCCTGCCCCCTCATTCGTCCAGTCATCATTCGGAATTGAATTGGAGGTCCTTTCTTTTCCTGGAACCGAGCGAATAATGAGACAAGATCTCTTTCAGTCACCCGAGGGCTAAGGTTCTTCAAGTATAACACCTAATACAAACCAAGGATCAACAGAAATATCACATTAGGGAGATAAGGCAACTAACTATTTCATTGTGGAAGGACTTAGTTTCAGATAAAGGTGGTGGATTGAAGACATGCATCTAATTTCAATCCCTCCAAAACACTTTAAAACTATAGTGACTTTAAAAAAAAAAGTAAGGAAGAACAAGGAAATGAGGCAATAGCAACAATATTCTGGAAAGCTGTAAAATAACTGAACAAGCATACTCGAGAAAGCTGAATCTTAAATCAAGAGTGGGGGAAACCAAGAACTAACCCAACCCACATCTAAGAATCCTGAAACATTTAAGGAACTGATATATTCTAATGTCTCTGGAAATGGATATAAAGAGCTGGAGTTAAGATAAGGTGGGTATGTTAAAAGTTCTTTAAAAAATTAGATTATATCTTTAAACACCCTCCTCTACAAAATGCTACTGGGTAAAGACCACTCCCAATCCTGCTGTATACTGGAGGTTCATTCTCTGAACATGGGGAATGTTAGACACCACTGAGGATGTGAACACTGTTCCTGAAAACTAGGCTTGAAGAGAAATGATGCATTCTGAATAATGAGGATATCCAAAACACTTTCCTTCATTTGGCTCCTACAATGCTGGTGGTACCTTCCCCAAGTGAGAGTTCTGAAGTCTTCTCTGGGAAATCTAATCAGCCCCAAAAGGAAAGGTCTAAAAATGCTGATTTAGAATGGGGAATTTCTCCAACAAATGAATGAGCCAGATGACTTTAAGTGAAGCTTAAATTCAATAAGGATCACTCATTTGATCAGAACTTTCATCCATTTTTGGCTCCTACTCATAAATATGAGCAGAAATTATCAGGCATCTGAGAAAAGCAACTAATGTGAAAGAGACAGAACAAAAAAATAAATAAAAACAAGTGGGAGAAAACAGAAACTATGCAAGGAGGAAAAAAAAAAACAACTTCAAAGAACCATCACTAATATCCTCAGAGAAAGAAAAGAAAATATTCCATCTATTAGGAATGAAATACTCTTTTAAAAAAGAAACATTCAAGAAAATAAACAAAAGGAGCTCTTAAATGTGATGGAACTTAAGTTCTCATTGGCTTAAAATAGATTATTACAAGGTGTTTTAAGTAAGTACCTTTGTAATCATAGTTAAAATACCTATAGAAGGCACACAAAATGAGAAAGGAAAAAGGCAAGTCACTACCAAAAAATTAGCAACAAGGGCTATAAAAAGAAAACAACTAATAAATGGCAATAGTAAATCCTCTCTATCAATAATTACTTTACATATAAATGGATTAAACTCCCTAGTCAAAGACATAGAGTGGTTAAACAAACAAAAAACAAAATGTGACTAAGTGCTGTCTACAAGAAACTCACTTCAGATTTAAGGCCATACACAGGCTGGAAAAGAAAGGATAAAAAGAGAAATTCCACACAAATTGCAACCAAAAAAGAATAAGGTTGGCCACGTTTAATCAAGATAAAATAGACTTTAAGTCAAAAATTTTCAAAAGAGACAAAAAAGGACGTTATGTAATGATAAAAGGTTCAGTTCACCAGGAAGATATAATGACTATAAATATATATGCACATAATATCAGAGCACTTAAATATATGAGCAAATATTGAGAAAACTGAAGGGGGCTATAAATAGCAACACAATACTACTAGGAGATTTCAATACCTCACTTTCAGTAGCAAAAGAAAAACTAGAAAATTCACAAATATGTGGAAACTAAACAACATAATCTAGATCAACCAATGTGTCAAAGAAGAAATCAAAAGGTAAATTAGAAAATACCTTGATACAAAGGAATGTGAAACCACAACATAACAAAATTTATGGAATGCAACTAGGTCAATACTAAAAAGGAAGTTTATAGCATTAAATGCCTACATTAAACAAGGGGAAAGCTCTCAAACTACTTTGCATTTCAAGGAGCTAGAAAAAAAAACAAACTAAGCTCAAAGTTATTGGACAGAAATGATAAAGATTACACAGAAATAACTGAAATAGAGATTAGGAAAATAATAGAAAAAAATCAACCAAACTAAGAGCTGTTTTTTAAAAAGATCAAAAAAATTGACTACTTTTAGCTAGGCTAAGAAAACAAAGAGAAGACTCAAAAGAGGCAACTTTACAACTGATGCCACAGAAATAAAAAAGGATTATGAGAGACTACTCTGACAATTATATGCCAACAAATTGGATAATCTAGAGAAAACGATAAATTCCTAGAAACATAAACCTACAAAGATGAAATCATGAAGAAACAGAAAATCTGAATAGACTTATAACTAGCAATACAATTATTCAGTAATCAAAAATCTCCCAACAAAGATAAGCCCAGGACCAGATGGCTTCACAGGTGAATTCTATCAAATATTTAAAGAATTAATACCAATCCTCCTAAAATTCTTCCAAAAATTTGAAGAGGCAGGAACACTCCCAAACTAATTTTATCAGGCCAGCATTCAGTTCAGTTCAGTTCAGTTGCTCAGTTGTGTCCAACTCTTTGCGACCCCATGAATCGCAGCATGCCAGGCCTCCCTATTCATCACCATCTCCCGGAGTTCACTCAGACTCACGTCCATCTAGTCAGTGATGCCATCCAGCCATCTCATCCTCGGTCATCCCCTTCTCCTCCTGCCCCCAATCCCTCCCAGCATCAGAGTCTTTTCTAATAAGTCAACTCTTGGCATGAGGTGGCTAAAGTACTGGAGTTTCAGCTTTTAGCATCATTCCTTCCAAAGAAATCCCAGGGTTGATCTTCAGAGTCCAACTCTCACATCCATACATGACCACAGGAAAAACCATAGCCTTGACTAGATGGACCTTAGTTGACAAAGTATGACCCAAAACAGAAAAAGATATTATAAGAAATGAAAACTATAGGCTAATATCTTTGATGAATATACATGTAAAAATTCTTAACAGAAAAGTAGTAAACTGAATTTAAAAGCACATTAAAAGGATCATGGCCAAATGTGACTTATCCCTGGGTGCAAGGATGGTTCAACATATGAAAATCAATCAATATCATATAGCACATTAATAGAATGAAGGATAAAAATCACAAATCATTTCAATAGACATCAATGGACAGATCTTCCAGACAGAAAATCATTAAGGCAACAGAGATACTCAGTCAGTTCAGTCGCTCAGTCGTGTCCGACTCTTTGCGACCCCATGAATCGCAGCACGCGAGGCCTCCCTGTTCATCACCATCTCTCGGAGTTCACTCAGACTCACATCCATTGAGTCAGTGATGCCATCCAGCCATCTCATCCTCGGTCGTCCCCTTCTTAAGTTAAATAAGCAGGGTGACAATATACAGCCTTGACGCACTCCTTTTCCTATTTGGAACCAGTCTGTTGTTCCATGTCCAGTCCTAACTGTTGCTTCCTGACCTGCATACAGATTTCTCAAGAGGCAGGTTAGGTGGTCTGGTATTCCCATCTCTTTCAGAATTTTCCACAGTTTATTGTGATCCACACAGTCAAAGGCTTTGGCATAGTCGATAAAGCAGAAGTAGATGTTTTTCTGGAACTCTCTTGCTTTTTCCATGATCCAGCGGATGTTGGCAATTTGATCTCTGGTTCCTCTGCCTTTTCTAAAGCCAGCTTGAACATCAGGGAGTTCACGGTTCACGTATTGCTGAAGCCTGGCTTGGAGGATTTTGAGCATTACTTTACTAGCATGTGAGATGAGTGCAATTGTGCGGTAATTGGAGCATTCTTTTGCATTGCCTTTCTTTGGAATTGGAACGAAAACTGACCTTTTCCAGTCCTGTGGCCACTGCTGAGTTTTCCAAATTTGCTGGCAGATTGAGTGCAGCACTTTCACAGCATCATCTTTCAGGATTTGAAACAGCTCAACTGGAATTCCATCACCTCCACTAGCTTTGTTCGTAGTGATGCTTTCTAAAGCCCACTTGACTTCACATTCCAAGATGTCTGGCTCTAGATTAGTGATCACATCATCATGATTATCTGGGTCGTGAAGATCTTTTACTAAATGACACAATAGAACAGCTAGACTTAATTGCTATTTTCAGGACATTAAATTAAAAATAAACCCAGAATACACATTCTTTTCAAATGCACATAAAACATTCTCTATGATAGACCACAAACTAGGACACACAATAGGCTTCAAGAAATTTAAGAGGCCAGGGATTATTTCAAGCATCTTTTTGACTACAATAGCATGAAACTAGAAATCAGCCACAGAAAGAGAAATGAGGAAAAAAGATTACATGGAAACATAACAACATGCTACTAAAGAAACTAATAGGTTAACAGTGTAATCAAAGAGGAAATTAAAAAATATCTTGAGACAAATGACAATAAAATCTCAACCCGTTGCAGAAAAGGTAGTCCAAAGAGGGAACTTCATAGTGATAAAGGTCTTCCCCCCTCCACCCCCCCAAAAAACAAGAAAAATATCAAATAAACAACCTAAACTACCACCTAAAAGAATTAGAAAAAGAACAATCTAAAGTCAACAGAAGGAAGTAAATAATAAAAATCAGGGAGGAAATTAATAATAGAGATAAAAATAGAAAAAAATGAATGAAAACAAGAACTGAAAAGGTAAACAAAAATTGACAAATCTCTGGCCATGCTCACTGAGAAGGCTCCAATTAAATGAGGAGAAATAACAACTGATATTGCAGAAATGCAAAACAAAAAACCATGAGAATGCTATGAACAGTTATTTGCTAACAAACTGGACAACCTAGAAGAAATGGACAAGTTTCTACAATCATACAGCCCACCAAAACTGAATAAAAAATAGATAGCTTAAACACACTGATCACTAGAAGTGAAATAGAATCTGTAATTAAAAAACAACAACAAAAAACTCCCTGCAAACAGAAGTTCAGGACTGGATGTCTTCACTGGGGAATTCTACCAAACATACAAAGTACTTATATTGATTCTTCTCAAACTCTTCCAAAAGACTGAAGAGGGAGGAATACTACCAAAGTCATTCTATGAAGCCACTATTACTCTGATACCAAATCCAGACAAAAACACTACCAAAAAAGAAAA
The DNA here is from genome assembly GCA_006410635.1 of Cephalophus harveyi. Lineage (NCBI taxonomy): Eukaryota > Metazoa > Chordata > Mammalia > Artiodactyla > Bovidae > Cephalophus > Cephalophus harveyi. The sequence continues at coordinate 4,066 of SJYT01045967.1, read as the reverse complement.
TTACATTTATCTTTGAAGAATACAGATGCAAAAACTCCTCAACCAAATGTTAGCAAACCAAATCTAACAACACATTAAAAAAGATCATATACCACGATCAAGTAGGATTTATCCCAGGGTCATAAGGACGGTTCAACATATGTAAATCATTCAGTGTGATACATCACATCAGCATAAGAAAAGATAAAACTCACAGTCATCTCGATAGATGCAGAAAAGCATTTGATAAAATTCAGCATCCATTCATGATAAAAATACTCTTTATCAAAGTGGGTCTAGAGAGAACATATCTCAACATAATACAGTAAGTCACCTACATATGAATGAGTTCTGTTCTAAAAGCACAATTATAAGTCCAATTTGTTCATAAGTCCAACAAAGTTAGCCCAGGTACCCAACTTAACACAACTGGCTATATAGCACTGTATTGTAATAGGTTTACAATACTTTACACACAAATAATACATAAAAAACAAGCAGAAAAAATAAAGACGATATCTTTAATATTATAATACAGTACCTTGAGAAGTACAGTAGTACAGTACAACAGCTGGCATATAGGGGCTGGCACTGAGTGAACAGGCAAGAAGAGTTACTGACTGGAGGAGGAAGAGGAGCTGGGAGATGGCAGAGCTGAAGGATCATCAGAAATAGGAGATGGAGGGCAGGTTACAATTTCACTCCCACCTGACATTGATGATACACACTTTCACATCTTTGAGAGTTTGCAACTTGAAGGTTCGCATGTAGGGGACATACTGTAAAAGCTATTTATGACAAACCCACAGCCATTGCTCAATAGTGAAAAGCTGAAAGCCTTTCTATTAAAATCTGGAACAAGACAATGATGCCCACTATTACCATTTCTATTCAACATAGTATTCTAGCCATAGCAATAAAACAAGAAAAGGAAATAAAAGGTATCCAAAAATGGAAGAGAAGAGGTAAAATTGCCATTATATACAGATGACATACTATATATAGAAAACCCTAAAGACTCCACTCTTATAGCAGACAGTAAGGAAGAAGTAAAGAGCCTCTTGATGAAAGTGAAAGAGGAGAGTGAAAAAGTTGCCTCAAAGCTTAACATTCAGAAAACTAAGATCATGGCATCCAGTCCCATCACTTCATGGCAAATAGATGGGGAAACAGTGGAAACAGTAGCTGGCTTTATTTTTCTGGGCTCCAAAATCACTGTAGATGGTGACTGCAGCCATGAAATTTAAAGAAACTTACTCTTTGGAAGGAAAGTTATGACCAACCTAGACAGCATATTGAAAAGCAGAGACATTACTTTGTCAACAAAGGTCCCTCTAGTCAAGGCTATGGTTTTTCCAGTGGTCATGTATGGATGTGAGAGTTGGACTACAAAGAAAACTGAGCACTGAAGAATTGATGCTTTTGAAGTGTGGTGTTGGAGAAGACTCTTGAGAGTCCCTTGGACTGCAAGGAGATCCAACCAGTCCATCCTAAAGGAGATCAGTCCTGGGTGTTCATTGGTAGCACTGATGTTAAAGCTGAAACTCCAATACTTAAGCCACCTGATGAGAAGAGCTGACTCATTTGAAAACAACAGAGGATGAGATGGTTGGATGGCATCACTGACTCAATGGACATGGGTTTGGGTGAACTCTGGGAGTTAGTGATGGACAGGGAGGCCTGGTGTACTGTGGTTCATGGGGTTGCAAAGAGTCAGAAACAACTGAGCGACTGAACTGAACTGAACTGAAAGACTCCACACAAAATCTACTAAGCAAATTCAGCAAATTAGCATAAGAAAAGTAATTAGCCTCCAGTTAAAATAAATAAATTTAAATTTAAAAAAAGAACCGATAAGCAAATTCAGCAAAGTAGCAGGATACAAGATTAACTTACAGAAACCTGTTCCATTTCTTTACAATAAAAATATCAGAAAGGGAAAATAGAAAAAAATAATCCTTTTAAGATTGCATAAAAATCAAATACTTTGGAATAAAATTTGACCAAGGAAGTGAAAGACTTATATGCTGAAAACTGTAAACACTGATAAAAGAACCAGAAGATGATTTTAAGAAACGGGAAGATACACCATATTCTTGGATTGGAACAATTAATATGGTTAAAATGGCCATACTACCCAAAGCAATCTACAGGTTTAATGCATCCCTATCAAATTACCCATGATGTTTTTCACAGACTAGAACAAATAAGTCTAATATTTATGATGAACCAAAAAAGACTCAGAATTGGCAAAATAATCCTGAAGATAAAGAACAAAGCAGAAGGCATAACTCTCCAAGACTTCAGACAGTTACAAGCTACAGTAATCAAAAGAGTGGTACTGGCACAAAAACATACATATAGATTAACAGAATAGAATACAGAGTTCAGAAATAAACCCACACACCTACAGTCAATTAATCTTCAATAAAGGAGGCAAGCTATACAATGGAGAAAAGACAGTCTCTTCAGCAAGTGGTGTTGGGAAAGTTGGATAGCCATATAAAAATCAATAAAGTTAGAACACCCCCTCATACCATACACACAAAAAACTCAAAATGGCTTTAAGATTTACATGTAAGACAGGACACCACAAAACTCCTAGAAGAGAATATAGGCAAACATTCTCTGGCATAAAACGTGCCAATGTTTTCCTAGGTCAGTCTCTGAGGTGGTGAGGTGAAGTCACTCAGTCATGTCCAACTCTTTGCGACCCTGTGGACTGTAACCTACTAGGCTTCCCCGTCCATGGGATTCTCCAGGCAAGAATACTGGAGTGGATTGCCATTTCCTTCTCCAGGGGATCTTCCCGACCCAGGGATCGAACCCGGGTCTCCCGCATTGGAGGCAGACGCTTTAACTTCTAAGCCACCAGGGAAGGTCAGTCTCTGAAGGCAATAGAAATACAAGCAAAAATAAACAAATGGAACCTAATCAAACTTATAAGCTTTTGTACAGCAAAGGAAACCATGAACAAAACTAAAAGACAACCTACATACTGGGAGAAAATATTTGCAACAGATGTGACCGACAAAGGGTTAATTTTAAAAACATACATACAGCTCATAAAACTCAATAACAAAAAACAAACAACCCAATCAAAAAATGGCCAGAAGATCTAAATACATATTTCACCAAAGAAGACATATGGATAGCCAATGAGCACATGAAAAAATGTTTAACACTGCTAATTAGAGAAATGCAAATCAAAGCTACAATATGGTATCATGTCACTGGTCAGGATGACCTTCAACAAAAAGTCTACAAATAATAAATGCTGGAGTATGTAGAGAAAAGAAAATCCTCTTACACTGTTGGTGGGAATGTAAATTGGTGTATATGAAGAACATTACAGAGGTTCCTTAAAAAACGAAAAGAGTTGCCATATGATCCAGCAATCCCACTCTTGGGCATACATCTGGAGAAAACTCTAAATCAAAAAGATACATGCACCTCAATGCTCATAGTAGTACTATATATAATAGCCAAGATATGGAAGCAAACTAAATATCCATCAACAGATGAATGGGAAGAAGATGTGGTATATATTAATATATACAATGGAATACTACTCAGCCATAAAAAATAATGAAATAATACCATTTGTGGCAACATGGATGGAACAAGAGATTGTCATAACAGGTGAAGTAGGTCAGATAGAGAAAGAAAAATATATGATATCACTTACATGTGGAATCTAAAATATGATACAAATCACAAGACAGAGACAGACTCACAGACACAGAAAGCAAACTTATGGTTATCAAAGAGAAAAGGCAGGGAGGATGGATAAACTAGGAGTTTGGGATTAGCAGGTAGAAACTACTATATATAAAAAAGATAAACAAGATCCTAATATACAGCACAGGAAACTATATTTGATATCTTGCAACAAACCATAATGGAAAATAATCTAAAAATTATATATATATATATAATATAAATATAAAAGTTGTTTTATGAACAACAGACTGGTTCCAAATAGGAAAAGGAGTACGTCAAGGCTGTATATTGTCACCCTGCTTATTTAACTTATATGCAGAGTACATCATGAGAAACGCTGGACTGGAAGAAACACAAGCTGGAA
>SJYT01045951.1:233151-363590 GCA_006410635.1 Cephalophus harveyi | reverse complement strand
CTTTTAATTGGTATAACTATATATACAAACCTTAATAAACTCTTTTTCACTGTGTTTCTTTTGTGGCATTATTATATTATTAGCTATATTTCATTAGCTATATTTCATGATTATTATTATAACTTTGCTGGAGGGGATGTTAAAAAAGGGTCTGCTCCTGGGACTTCTCCGGCTGTCCAGTGGTTAAGACTTCGCCTTCCAATGTAGGGGGTGCAAGCTCAATCCCTGGTTGGGGAGCTAAGCCTTGCAGCCAAAGCATAAGCCTAAGCAATATTGTAACAAATTCAATAAAGACTTTTAAAATGGTCCATATAAAAAATCTTTTTTAAAAAATGATCTACTTGAGGTGTTTTTTTTTAAAGAGCATTTCCTTTACTTTTATTTATTAATTTTGTCTGTGCCACATGGCATGTGGGATCTTAGTTCCTCAACCAAGCATTGAAGCCACGCCCCCTGCAGTGGAAGTGTGGAGTCTTAACCACTGGACCGCCAGGGAACCACTGCTCCAGCTGGTTAATATGCCTCGTACATCCCCATCTGGTTGATCAAGGTATGTAACTGACCCCAGCTGAAGGCCGAAGCCAATCAGTCCTCCTGGGACTGAGAACTGTGGGCCTGAGGGGCAGGGGTTTTAGAGACCACAGCTCTGGGTTGGGTTATGGATGGCGCCGCAGGAACTCCTGCTGTGGAGCCTGAGAGCTGCCCCGCTTCTGTCTTTGCCACGGCCTCCTTGGATCATGTGAGAGACCCCAGAATCATTCCAGTAACCTCCGCTGCACCCTTAGAGCCAGAATCAGTGTCTACTCCCATGAGAACTGCTTTTACACAGGGACGGCCCAAGGGTAGCAGAGGAAAGGAGAGCTAGGAGAGGCACTCTAAGCCAAAACCCAGCCCTGCTCCCTCTGCAGGCAGAATCTGTGAGCCACTCAGGCAGTGCATGCTGGGAAAGGGAGGAAGCCAGGGATGCAGACTGGTGCCTGAGGGGAAGGATGCCTGCATCCGGACAGCCTCGCTCCCCTTCTCTCTGAAGCCCCCGGCCCAGGTCTATCTCCCACCCTCTGAGGATGTGAATTGTACCCTACTAAAGAGGTGACAGTTGGCCATCTGTATGTCTTTATTGGAGAAATTTCTATTGAGGTCTTCTGCCCACTTTTTTGACTAGGCTGTGTGGTGGTGGTTTTTTTTTTTTTCTTAATATTGAGCTGCATGAGCTGTTTGTATATATGTTGGAGATTAATCCCTTGTCAGCAACTATGCTGCTGCTGCTGCTAAGTCGCTTCAGTCATGTCTGACTCTGTGCAACCCCATAGATGGTAGCCCTCCAGGCTCCCCTGTCCCTGGGATTCTCCAGGCAAGAACACTGGAGTGGGTTGCCATTTCCTTCTCCAATGCTTGAAAGTGAGAAGTGAAAGTAATGTCACTTAGTCATGTCCAACTCTTAGCGACCCCATGGACTGCAGCCCACCAGGTTCCTCCGTCCATGGGATTTTCCAGGCAAGAATACTGGGGTGGGGTGCCATTACTTTCTCCATCAGCAACTATAATCCACTTTAAAAAATAAACAAAAAGACTTTAATTTTTTAAAAAGGTGAGAGTGATATCATTTCCTAGGGTGGCCAGTGACAATTGGAAATGTGTAATCCTAGACTTTAAGATTACACCTAAACTCCAGGATTACACATTAGATATGAGTTATGGACATCCACAGAGCTGTCTGCCCAGCATAATCTTTAGTAAGACAAGAATGTCCTGATGTTTGCTTGAGCCCATGCCTCTGGCCATAGCCAGCCTCTTCAGGGCTGGGCCCTGACTCCTGCTGAACCTAGGAATGTCTTCCCTGGAAATCTTTAACTAGGACTGAGAAAGTCAAGGTCAGACTCCCTTCTGCAGGAGAAGTTCTTGCTGATCATGTTTCTGGAAAGCCAGACTGCAGCTGCAGTGAGAAAGGCAGAGATAAACAGGCAAAGGAATCATAGAGTCAGGTGGCATTCGAGTCTCTTATTCCAGTCATAGCTGCGCCCTCCTCACGGTTTGGTTGTTCTACACGTCTTAGGATTTTGGGAGTAATGAATTCCTCTTCTTGCTAACTGAGGTGAGGTTCTGATATTTGTCATCAAAATTTTACAGGATGGGTGAGCCTCGCATGTGCTAGTTTCTTTTTCAAACATAAAAGCAGAGTTGAGAAGGTAGAAAGCAAGAGCGGCCCTCACACTAATCCGCCGACCAGCTGTGACTTGCGGTTTACATACCTGTAGCTCCATGCTTGACCTTTTGAGGCTGAGCTGTGTCTTGTTTCAAGATGCTACCCACACTTGGGGAAGGGGTGGCAGAAGGCAGGGAGCATCGTGAGGATGGATGTGGATGGCTGCAGTCAGCTGCAGCTCCCAGCACTGGGGTTCTGCCCTGCCTGTCTGCTCTCTCTGCTGGGTTTCTGCTCTTCTACCTCCCTCAGAAAGGAACCCCTCTTCTCTATCCTGATCTCATGGAGGGAGAAGATTAATCTCTAGGGAGCTCTCTCCTCAGGTCATGAGGAGAAGGAAGGGGGCTGACATTTAATACATAAGATGCTCAGGGTTTTGCAGGTGGCTCAGTGGTAAAGAATCCACCTGTTATTGTGGGAGTCATGGGTTTGATCCCTGCGTCAGAAAAATCCCCTGAAGGAGGAAATGGCAACCCACTCCAGTATTCTTGCCTGGAAAAATCCGTGGACAGAGGTCCCTGGCAGGCTACAGTCCATGGAGTTACAAAGAGTAGGATATAACTGAGTGACTGAGCGTCAGCGCCACCACCTACGATGTGCTTGCTTGTAGGACATCTCGTAGAACCCTGACAGCACCATGTGAGGCAGGTGATGTTATCCTCACTTTACACGACAGCCGACCAGAGTTCCCCCTACTTCTCCTTGTGTCTGCAAATAGCACACATCACTCTCTCCTCATCTCACTCCTCTTTTTCTGTTGTTGTTTTTTGGCCTAGTTTCCCACATAAGAGGCAGCATCAACTGAAAGCCAGCTACTGCTGGATCCTGAAGACAAGATGCCAAGCAAAAACTGTTTTCATACTAAACCTGGTTTCCTGGTGGGCACACAAATTGTGGCCTGCTAAAATAGCAACTCTGGCAAAAATGTCTCCAATCTGCTTAGATGTGCATCAGATTAGGAGCTAGCCTGGCAGATAAGCCAACTGACTGTTTCTAATGAGCTGGAAACAAAATTCCTTTTAAAGCTACCAACCATTGGCCCAGAGTCATCAACAGAACTAGAAACATGGGGCCCTAAAACAAAACTTCCTTCTGCCTTCAATTCATTTCAACCCTACCCTCTCTGCCATTTTCCCTTATTCCGTGCCAGCCCCTGCCACCTGGGGCCGCTGCCTTTACACATGTGCATGTGCATTTATTAACAGTAATAGGAGGCAGTGATCAAACCTAGGCCTGGGTCGATGGTCCCTGCCCTCAGAAACCTGCCCTCAGGAAGAAGAGATGGACATAACTCTTTTACTTTCCTTTGCATTGCCCACATTCTCTCTCCAACCCATGTGCCTTTCCTCAATCAATAGAGGAGTCACTAGACCAATTTCTACAGCCTCCATCAACAAAAATTGATTGCTATTTGCAAACTCAAATGCCGCAGAGGACCAGGCAGATAGTAACAAAGATAGCTGACATTTTATCAAACATGATGGCTTGCCTCTGAGCCTCTGTGTATGCTGTTCCCTCTGCCTGCACACTCTTCCCCTCAGAACTCCACGTGGCTCACTCCTCACTTGCCTCCAGTCTTTCCTAGAGGGCTGTCTTCTCAGGGAGACTTCCCTGACTATCTCCAGCATTCGCCCCTGCCTTCTCTGCTTTATCTTCCTCTACACCATTAGTCTCTATGTTTACTGTATGTATAGTCTACTCTTCTGTTTATTGTCTGCCCCCCGTCCTCCCACTTTAAGTGCCACAGGGCAGAGATTAGTCTGCTTTGTCCCCTGCTGTGTCCCCAGGCCCTAAAAAAACCTGGCCCTTAGTAGGTGCTCAGGAAATATTCATTGTAATTCCAAGGCCAGGCACTATGCTTGGGTGTATCAACTCACTTAATCCTCAAAACAAACCTATGAGGGACTTTCCTGGTGGTCCAGTGGTTGAGAGTCTGCTTGCCAATGCCAGGGAGGGGTACAGGTTCTACCCCTGGTCCAGGAGGATCCCACATATCACGGGGCAACTGAACTTGTGCACCACCTAGAACCAGTGCTCTCCAACAAGAAAAGCCACCACGTTAAGAAGCCCGTGTACCAAGACTAGAGAGTATCCCCTGCTTGCTGCAACTAGGGAAAGCCTGCAGGCAGCAAACCAGACCCAGTGCAGCCCAAAAGAAAGAAAGAAAGAAAGAAATTTTTAAAATTAAAACAAACCAAAAAACAAAAAACCCCTATGGAATAGGTGCCATTTGTTGCTGCTACTGTTATTATTATGTCCATTTTACAGATGACAAGGCTGGAGTACAGAAAGGCAAAAGTACACAGCTAATTAGGGGTGGATCCAGTACTCAGACCCAGCAGTGAATCCATGCTCCCAACCACTTCACTGCTTCTGACACACTCTGTGTGACATGACAGGAGATGGTGGGAACTGTGACTACTAGAAAATGCTTACCATGCCCAAAAATGTTCCTTTTTTTTTTTTTAATTTCTGTTCTGGAGCAAAAAAAGAATTGGTTGCCTTATTTAGCCTCTAGGCCACCAGTTGGATCAGGATCAACCTAAAGTAGAAATTGCAGGCAAAAATAGGCTTTTATTGGGTTAGGAGGAATAGAGATTTAAGGAAAGATTGTTCAGCCAGACCTCGGGTGTTGAGGAATCCATGGGTGTTGTTCTTTTTTTTTTATTGGCAATTTGCCCTTTGGCAAGAGGGTCTAAGCTAAGGAGGGTTTGGTACAGCTATTTGAGCAGTCTTTTTGTGAGCCAGTGGGACCCTTCCTGAAGAGCTCATTTCAGGGGCCATTCAAATGACAGGCAGGTGCTGACTGTCACAGGCTGGCCTCCCCCGACGGCAGCAGCTTCACAGAAGGACCCAGCCCCAGAGTCATGGACATGCGTGTTGTCTTGGCACTGCCAAGGCATTAATTAAGCCACTTCCCACCGTGTCCTCCTAGACAGCCCCAGAGTTTCTTTGCTGGTTGGGCAATACAAGGATTAGAAACAGCTTGCTTCCCTGGTGGCTCAAATGGTAAAGAACCCACCTGCAATGTAGGAGACCTGGGTTCAATCTCTGGGTTGGGAAGATCCCCTGGAGAAGGGAATGGCTACCCCCTCTACTATTCTTGCCTGGAGAATTCCATGGACAGAGGAGCCTGGTGGACTATAGTCCACAGGGCCACAGAGTCAGACATGACCGAGCTACTAATACACACACACCAGCTTGCTTCAGGCCCCAGTCATCTCATACTAGAGGGTTCCGTTCAAGTGGCCCAGGAATTAGAATGCCACTCAAAGCCTTCAGAAATGCCTTCATACAATAATATTCAGAAGTCACAAATATTTGTTGAATACTGTAGGCCACATGGATGTTATATTCTTTTCACAAACTGTAGAAAAGATAAAAAAGAATTTTTCTCTTTCATGAGGCAGCTCGAATCAAATAATAACCTACTCAGTCTCTCCATGCAACTAAAATCGGCTATGTGCATAGTCATTTCAGCGGTGTGTGACTCTTTGCGACCCTATGGACTGTAACCACCAGGCTCCTCTGTCCATGGGATTCTCCAGGCAAGAATATTGGAGTATGTTGCCATGCCCTCCTCTAGATGTTCTCAATTCTTTTAATAATCACTAATCACTGGGTGAGTACCTAGTGGTGCCAGCAATGTGCTCTGGAGTGACCCAAATGGTTAGAAGACTTATCTCCCAAACAATGAGATTAGTGCAGATGTGTGGGCTTAAAGGTATGAGAATACAGAAGAGGTGGGGTTTCCCTGGTGGTCTAGTTGTTACGCATCTGCCTGCCAATGCAAGGGACAGGGGTTCAATTCCTGGTCCGAGAAGCCCATGAACCATAACTACTGAGCCTACGCACTTAAGCCAGTGGTCTGCAACAAGAGAAGCCACCACAAGGAAGAGTAACCCGGCTCCCCGCAACTAGTGAAAGCCCACACGCAGCAATAGAGAGCTCTAGAAGGATTAAGTGAGTGCAGGCAAGTTAGAACTATACCTATTGTGTCAGCACAGAGTACTTGCTAGGATTTTATATAAAGAAAAGGTATACAAAAGTACTTTGCAAACTCTAAAGGCCAATGTGAATGAGTTATTGCAATTTTAGTTACATATAAGCTCCATGATGAATTTTGTCTATTTCCTCCATGACTGCACCTCTGGAGCCCCATCCTGGACCATAGTAGGCGTGCAGGCTATTTGTGGCAGAGATGGACAAATGCTTGCTCAGGAGGAGATACAAGCTGAGAACTCAGGGGATCAGGACTGGAAGCCACTGCTCCCTCCCTCCCCACATCCCCCCTCCCAAGAAACCAGGTTGTGGGGGCAGGGGTGTAACCCTGGCTATCTCTTCAGAGCTCACCTCAACCCCCAGACCTAACCCGCCCAGAACGCTCTCTGGTCGGCTGTGGGCTGCATGATGCATGAGTGTCCCAGATCCATCCAAGCCCATTCCAGTCACCACCTCCGGGCAGGGGCTATTTTGGATCTGAGGGTGTCAGCAGCATAAAAGGACCGTCGTGGAAGTTGTGGCCGAGACACGGGCAGAGCATGCCCGGTTCTCTCCCCACGTCTAAACTGGAGCCTGAAATAGCTGTGGGGCTAAAGAGAATCTCAGAATAGCTTTTGGCTTCACCACAATTCCAGGCCGAGTGCAACGCTTACCCAACTGGGGCCAAATAGGCAGTTTGCACAAGTAGTGCACAGCGTGGGAAAATCCTTGGGGGAGAAAAATGAAAATCGCAATGCAAAACCCAGGCTTGCCTTGTCTGGGGAAGAGTGATCACATCTTCACTGACTCCAATGCTACCGCCAATGGCTGGTGACCATTGCACCGGGTCATGGAGCCACCAGTATGGTGATTAGTGCTAGGGAGCCCCAGAGTGGGGGCTTCTAAACATCGTGGGCCTTCAAAAGTGTCACCTCACTAGGCTGTGACCTGCCCTAGCTGTGATGTAGAGGGGACATAGGTCACCAAGTGCCACGGTGGCAGGCATGGGGCCATGACTCTAAAGACATTATCCAATTAAATTTTCACACAAGACTGTGAATGCGCTATCATTCCTATTTTACAGGTGAGAGCGCCAAGACTCACAGGCATTAGGAAATTTTGCTCAATTGGTAAATGACAGAACTGGGATTTGAATGCTGCTCTATGATTGTTTCTTAGCAGGAAAGCTATGACAAACCTAAACAGTGTATTAAAAAGCAGAGACATCACTTTGCCAATAAAGGTCTGTATAGTCAAAGCTATGGTTTTTCCAGGAGTCATGTACGGATGTGAGAGCAGGACCATAAAGAAAGCAGAGAACCAAAGAACTGACACTTTCACACTGTGGTATTGGATAAGACCCTTGAGAGTCCCTTGGACAGCAAGATCGAATCAGTTGATCTTAAAGGAAATCGACCCTTAATGCTCTTTGGAAGGACAGATGCTGAAGCTGAAGCTCCAATACTTTGACCACCTGATGTGAAGAGCTAATTCATTGGAAAAGACTCTGATGCTGGGAAAGATTGAAGGCAGAAGGAGAAGAGGGCGACAGAGGATGAGATGGTTAGATAGCATCACTGACTCAATGGACATGAATCTGAGCAAACTTCAGGAGATGGTGAGGGACAGGGAAGGCTGGTGTGCTGCAGTCCATGGGGTCAAAAACTTCAGGAGATGGTGAGGGACAGGGAAGCCTGGTGTGCTGCAGTCCAGGGGGTCAAAAACTTCAGGAGATGGTGAGGGACAGGGAAGCCTGGTGTGCTGCAGTCCAGGGGGTCGCAAAGAATCGGACACGACTTGGCAACTGAACAACAGCTGTGTGGTCTCAGTGCATCTTAGCGGAGGCTGCACCAATGCGCAGGACTCTGACCTCTTGAAAGAGGACACGGTGGTGACGAGGACAGGATTCCAGCCCTCAGGTGTTGGAGAACTGTCTCCTGCAGCTCTGGGAATGCTGGCAGCAGCATGAAGGCCTGCACCAATGCTTGAACGAGACAGAGATGGGGCTCTTGGGGCAGATGGCCCCTCTCCAGCATCCCTGAGAGGTAGGAAGTGCAGGCAGGTGGGGTCGGAAGGAGATCAGAGGAAACCAGGAGGCTGCCCATCCCCTGCTGGCTTGGCACTGCTTGCCGCTTCTGCCTGTGGAGTCCTTTCAGTCTCATCACCACTCCAGGAGGTACCCCATCCCTGCCCAGGATCTGAGACCATTCCTCAAGGATAGAGTGCCAGTTTTCAACAGTAACCGTGCTACCCTCAACAATGACTGCGGGAAGCAAGGGAGCAGGGATTCGCAGAGAGAGCGAGCTCAGACTTAACCATGACCTAGGTTATCCCAGCCCCCAAGCCTGTGACACTCAGCGCAACCAACACATCAACATCTGCTGTTGTTATCCTCTCCCCTCTTAGCCCCTCGGGCAAAGACTTACCTCTAGAATGGTGCTGGAAAGGCTGGGACTCTAGGCAAGGTGTGGAGAAGGAGCCCACCACCAGGGGGCTGTGTGGAGCACAGTCCCCATCTACCCTCCCACCAAGGCGTTTTTCCTTTCTCAAAACCCCACGACCGAACGGCCATCGTGGAGGTAGTCCAGGGGATCCACAAGCTTCACGTGGAGAACCTTAACATGTGTTTTTTTCATTTACAGTGTAAGCGTATTCTGAATCCTCCAAAGACACTTAGCACTGAGGACCACACTTAGAGGCTGTCCGTGACGTTTAGCAATATGCAGCAGCACTTTACCCGGCATAAACAAACGGATAAAAAATGGAGGCAGAGGCTACTGGAAATAGTGCGTTTGTTCTGGGTGAAGGCCCCGGGATACCGCTACACCGAGGTGAGGGGCTGGCATGCAGTTTAGGGCAAGCCAGGTGCCAAAGAACCTGAACCATGGCCATCAATCAATCGTCCCACCAGAGCAATCGAGTTTTGGCAAAACCACATCCTCCATTCCATTCCATTCGACAGTTTATTGGTTGTATTATTTTGATGCTATTCAACCTGTACACTTACTTTAGTTTTAGGGTTGTATAATTTAGTGGTTAATATCTAGTTTTCATACACGTGCATATTTAAGTAACATGATGAAGATTAAGTGGACACAGGTAGACAGTGAACCTTTTTTCTTAGGATGAGATGGGAAGGCTGCAGTGTGAAGCTAGGATGCATCTGGAGGAGATACAGGGCACTAATGCCAGGTGAGGATTTGGGGACTCGGGATGAGAAGGACTGGTTCCAGTCTGCAGCTGCCACTTATTTCTCAGGGCTGTGATTTCCTTGACATGTTGGCTTCTGCTTCTAAATTCAGGCTGCTTGGTGAGCTTCCCTGCTCCCCACAGCTGGAAAGTCGGGCGGGAGAAGACGCTGCTGGGGGATGAGAGGGTGTCCCAGTGGGAAACAGCCTTGGACAGCACAGAACCTGCCTGACAGACAGACCTGACCTGTCTGGCTCTTGCCAGCTCCCAGCACCCTCCTCCAGTTAAACCATCCGTCACTCTCCGGCGAGTCCATTAGTAGGGGTAAAGGGCAATTAAGCACCAGGGCATGGCAAGCCCTTCCTGGAAAGAAGCCAGATTGGCCCACACTTGCCTGGACTGTCCTTTCCCATCAGTACACCCAGAGTACGCAAATCCCTCAGACCAGTGATTCTCAACCTGAAGCTAGGAATAGGAGACCCTCCTTCTCTTCAAGGGAGAGAACAGGGCCAGCACCACCTAAAGGAAATTTCTGAAGTCCCTGGGACCTCATCTTTTCAGGACAAGGTTCCTTCTGCCACTGGGAAGATCAATAACAGCCAGCCTTTTAAGGGTTTCCCTGGTTGTCCAGTGGTTAAGAAACTTGCAGTGCAAGGGACACCAGTTCAATCCCTGGTCTGGGAAGATCCCATATGCCAAGAGGCAGCTAAGCCTACGTGCCTCAACTACCGAGCCCATGAGCAACAACTTCTGAAGCCAATGCACTCTAGAACCCATGCTCTGCAACAAGAGAATCCATTTCACTGAGAAGCCCATACACTGCAACTAAAGAGTAGCCCCTACTCTCCCTCACGCAGCAACAAAGACCCAGCACAGCCAAAACTAAAAATAAATATTAAAAAATAATAGCATTTTAAAGTAAGTCTTTAGTTTATAAAAGATGTTCACATGTTATTTTATAATCAGGATAAAGAACTTCCAATTTCCCCATCTCATTTAATTCTTTTAATGTTCTTTCTCAAGGCTTTATCAAGTATAGCAGAAAAGCTTTTGCATGCATATATATATATATAGTATGCATAATATATATGTTTTAGAAAACATATGAATTTTTGCCTAACTAAAAATTTTATGACATTTTGATTCCAGTTGCTTGACTTAGTATGAATAGAATGCTAGATTTCTCATTTTTAAAATATAGATATACAACAAGCAGCAAAGGTTTACTGTGTGGTACAGGGAACTATAGTTGATGCCTTGTAATAACCTATAATGGAAAATAATCTGAAAGATAATATATATGTATATGTATGACTAAATTACCTTGCTGTGCACCTGAAATGTAAGTCAACTATACTTCAATAAAATACATATATTAAAAAAAATTTTTTTTAAAGAACTCCGAGAGAAAGAACCCAAGCCACAGAGGTTAATAATGTACCTGAAAACACAGTTATGAAGTGGACATGCGTGAGTGTGTGCTAAGCTTCTTCAGTCGTGTCCAACTCTTTGAGACCCCACGGACGATAGCCCGCCAGGCTCCTCTGTCTGTGGGATTCTCTGGGCAAGAATACTGGAGTGGGTTGCCATTTCCTTCTCCAGGGGATCTTCCTGATCCAGGGATCAAACCAAGTCCACTTGCATCTCCTGCATTGGCAGGAAGGTTCTTTAACACTAGTGCCACCTGGGAAGCCCAGAGCCCAACTTATTCTGCCACAATTCAGCAAGCAGAGCAAGCCCCGCTTCCTTCCTGAGGCAGGCTCAGGCGATGCAACGGAGAGACCAGGGCTGCTGTGCTCATCTATCTCCCTCCTCAGGAAAAACAACAAGCAGCTGCTAACCTTCCTTGGATAAACTGTGCCATCCTCAAATGCCATGCAGACTGCAGCGGAGGCCTGGCACCTGGCCCAGCAAGCTGGGTCCATCCGGAGCCTCAGAGTCTTTACCTGTGAGCTCCCTTCCACCTTCAGTGGCATCTGGCTTCAGAGGGCCAATGCAAGCTTCCTATCTCACATCCACGCATCTTAAGGGATCCACTGATGGGCTCAGAAGGGGGAGCCGTGTATGTAGACTTGCGTGTGCGTGGTTTTCTAGGAGGATGGTCCAGTTTTCCTGACATTCTGGAGCAGGGCCCAAAATTTCCAAATGATTAAGAACCACTGTGTTCCCAAAGTCAAAGGAACTGGGATGTTTTGTCTGGAGATTTGTTCTCATAAATTTAAAAGGCAGTCATGTGAAAGGAACTAAAGAGCCTCTTGACGAAGGTGAAAGAGGATAGTTAAAAAGCTAGCTTAAAGCTCAACATTCAAAAAACTAAGATCACAGCATCCGGTCCCATCACTTCATGGCAAATAGATGGGGAAACAATGGAAACAGTGACAGACTTTATTTTCTTAGGCTCCAAAATCACTGCAGATGGTGACTGCAGCCATGAAATGAAAAGACACTTTTTCCTTGGAAGAAAAACTATGACAAACCTAGACAGCATGTTAAAATGCAGAGACATTTCTTTGCCGACAAAGGTCAGTCTAGTCAAAGCTATGTCATGTATGGATGTGAGAGCTGAACCATAAAGAAGACTAAGTGCCAAAGAATTGATGCTTTTGAACTGTGGTATTGGAGAAGACCATTGAGAGTCCCTTGGACTGCAAGGAGATCAAACCAGTCAATCCTAAAGGAGATCAAACCAGTCAATCCTAAAGGAAATCAACCCAATCAATCCTAAAGCAAATCAATCCTGAATATTCATTGGAAGGACTGATGTTGATGCTCAAGTTCCAATAATTTGGCCACCTGATGCAAAGAGCCAACTCACTGGAAAAGAGCCTGATGCTGGGAAAGATTGAAGGCCAGAGGAGAAGGGAGCGACAGAGGATGAGATGGTTGGATGGCATCACTGACTCAATGAACATGAGTTTGAGCAAGCTCTGGGAGATGGTGAAGGACAGGGAAGCCTGGTGTGCTGCAGCCCGTGGGGTCACAGAGTCAGACACAACTGAGCGACTGAACAGCAATGTGTGAAAGAAGGTGAGTACTGTGTGACTTACCAGGAAGGAACGGAAACCAATGGAACAATCTCTGGGAGGCCATTTCAGCTCACTATAAAGACCAATTAGCTGAGTGATGGAAAATAAAACAATTGCCCAAGATGGTGGGTTCCTTATCACTGAGGTGTTCAATCAGTGGTTGGCCAGGGTGTTGGGGTACAAGATAGACTGATGGCCTTGAGGGTCTGGTCCAGCTCTCGACTGGACTGAAGGAAGGCGTGGCTTCTGATGCTGCTCAGATGAAAAGGTGAGGAAAGAGAAAAAGTTGAGCTGCACCTTTGAATTGTAGAAAGAGACCCGAGGTATGGGAAGCTGTTTGAATGTACTACTTGTTGGCCTTTTTAACGCCCCTTAGTGGAAGAGGACATCCTTAACAGGACTGTAGAACCTCAGAGCTCAAGTCTGCTAGGGCTGGGCAGAGGCTGGACATTTCCGACTTTATCCTGCTGACAGGCACTGGATTGGATCTATGCCCTGGTACCTGGGAACCACAGAATCTGTCTTTGTTTGTGCTCTCCTTTATTTATTTTTAAATATTTATTTCTTTGGCTGTGCTGGGTTTAATTAAGGTCCCTGCCCCACGTGGGAATCTTCTACCTTCCTTTCGGCACGGGGAATCTTTTTAGTTGCGGCATTTGAGCACTTAGTTGCAGCATGTAGGATCTAGTTCCCTGAGCAGGGATTGAACCCAGGCCCACTGCATTGGGAATGCAGAGTCTTAGCCAGTGGACCACCCAGGAATTCCCTGTTTGAACTCATTTAGGCAGCTTTTCTCAACTATATTCTCTGTGATATGTGAAATGCTTACAGATCTCCAAAAATTATTTTTGAAATACAGACAAGAAAACATTAATTATGTTCATGCAATTTTTATAGGCTAACTAATTAAAAATTTTTTCCTATGAAAGTTCATTTTTTTTCTTTTTTTTAAATTTAACTTTTTATGTTGTATTGGTCTTCCCTGGTGGTTCAGATGGTAAAGAGTCTGCCAGCAATGCAGGAGACCCAGGTTCAATCACTGGTATAGCCAATTAACAAACAATGTTGTGGTAATTTCAGGTGAATAGGGAAGGGCCTCAGCCATACATACACAGGTATCCATTCTCCCCCAGGCACCCCTCCCATTCAGGCTATAGGTTAACTATTTTTAAGAAAAGCACACCATATGGAAAATGCCCTTCTCCTAGAAGACTTGATATTGGAGTTTCCAGAAACACTTAGTATTGATCCAGCGTTTACCACCTTTAGGTCATGTTAACAGGTGGCTTATAGTCGATAATTACTGACACAGCTTATGTATCTTGCCTTCTAATCTGAACACACATTTTCCATTTAGTCAATATTCAATGCATATATGCTTTTTTATTCCATAGACCTTTGTTTCCTATGGAACTGTAGTTTAAAGGAAGAAGATTTTACATGAAATCTTTTACAGAGTTATATGGTTCTCAATCTGCCTGAATCAAATAAGCAAACAGACGTTAACACTTCAAAGCCAAGGCAAACAGTCACCGTCTTTGATTTCTAGAAAAAATGGAGGTGAGCTGCTGTGGATGAAACAATGGTTTGGGAGCAGCCTAATCAGGATTATCGCAAAACTATCACAAACTTGTTTCCCAGGGACAAACACTGCCTCTTATCCCGGTTTTCCTTATTTGTGGAGCAGCCACACCCTCGCTGGCCACCTGGAGATAGCCGGCTGATTTCCAACAGTCGAATGTGTCCTCGCGGGCTGGGGAGCCCTGCAGGCAAAACAGAGTTCGCCTCCAGCTGAGCAGTTCAGTTCAGTTCAGTCGCTCAGTCATGTCCGACTCTTCGCGACCCCATGAATCGCAGCACGCCAGGCCTCCCTGTCCATCACTATCTCCCGGAGTTCACTCAGACTCGCGTCCATTGAGTCAGTGATGCCATCCAGCCATCTCATCCTCTGTCGTCCCCTTCTTCTCCTGCCCCCAATCCCTCCCACCTCAGCTCAAAGTGCAGCCTGCCTGGCCTTCCCACAGGGAACCTCCGAGTGGGTCAGGAACCAGGCTGTTTTCCTGGTTATTCCCGCTGGGCTGAGCCAGCTTGGTGGAGGGGACCCCAAACAAGAGAACCAGACCTGGTCAGAGGATCTGTGTAATGTAAGAAAAGAGGGGCCCAGTGTGGGAGCCAATGCCAGCCAATAACCTCTGCATTTCCTAAAGAAGGTGAAGCTGGAGGGCTGCCCCCCGACCCCCACTGCCCCAGACTAGATGGAGCAGTGGGTGCCAGTCCAGCAGGAAGGGCTCAGGCCCTTGTAAGAGGCATTTGAACGCACAAAACACCTGGCCAGGGAACCAAAGTCTGTGAACAGAGCCCACGAGGAGGCCAAGGCAGGGAGGGATTGCCAGCTTCCCTGCCTTGTGTGGGCAGGATCTTACGGCCTGAAGCTCACAAGGCCTCTGTCCTCTTGAAGAACTGCCGCTCTTGAAAGGGAAGCCAATTTTGCTTGTGACACTGGCCAATGTCCATCGGTCCCAGACGGCCTGGTTGGGCAATGCCTCAGCCTCTTTGCCTCTCCTAACAACCCTGCAGTGAAATGAGCTAACCTGGCTTTGCTATTGGAGAATGGCTCAAGGTCACTGAGCTCTGAAGAGGCCCTCTGAGGGTTTGCAATTGGATTTTCTAACTCCAAAGTCCAATCTCTTTCCAACATTCCCGCCACCTTACCCACATACCCCAGAAAGGCCTGAATGCACCCTCCCTTCATAAAGGAGATCATGGTTTACAAACTACTTTGTAAATCCTGGCATCCTTTTGTGAGATGTACCATTGATTTATATGTAAGACAGACAAACTTGTGGTACTCAGAGAGGTTAAATGGCTGGGCCAGAGTCACACAGCAAAGCTCAGGTTCAGTTTGAGTGTGTTCACCTGCTCTCAAGAATCCTGAAGAGGATAAAGGGTCTAACCAGCCCCCATCCCTGCCTTGCTTCATGTGACCAGCTTTCTGTTTTAAGGGGAAGCAGCTTATTTCCAAAAGGCAAAAAGGGAAGCAAAGTCAATATGATGTCTGGGAGTCTGAGGAAGGACCCATACGGATCAGGCTCATCCTGACAGCTCACAAAGACTGGCAGACATCTATGGCCTAAATAAAGCCTATGGCTCTTTCCAAAGTCTAAAGTCCATGGAAATGATTGTCCATCCCAATGCAGCACCAAGGGTGAAAATCTTCAAATATCTCATTTTCTTAAAGGATAATACAAGCCCATGAGACCACTTAGCTTTATACAGAAAGTAAGCAAGAAACTACTTTTATTATTATTAAGTGGAAACAAAAGAGGCTTAGCAAAGCAAAAGTGATTCACTAAAGCAACCCTAGAGGGAAGTGACTCATGACTTCATATCTACGATTATGGGGTAACAGAGGCAGCCCTGGATTTGGGGTCAGAAGATATGGGTTGGGTGATCTTGGGCAAGTCACTTACCCTCACTGGGCCTCAGTGTCCTCCACAGACCTGCATGTGCTTCAGGGGGATGGCGATGAGCACAGGACCAGCATGTGTCCTAGAAGGACAGGGGAGGCATCTCATTGTTTGCGCCAAACACTCTGTTCATGACACCACCATGCCCTTTTTACCTTGTGGTACAATTTTCCGCCTACTTCACCACATGTCTTCTCATCAGCTCCACCGCCTGCCGCACTAGGGTGTTTAATGAATTTTTTTTTCAAATTTATTATTTATTAATTTTGGGCTATGCTGGGTCTTCACTGCTATGTGGGCTTTTCCCTAGTTGCAGACAGCAGGGGCTACTCTCCAGCTGCATCGTCGCTCAGGCTTCTCATTGCAGAAGCTTCTCTTGCTGCAGAGCACAAGCTCTAGGGTGCACAAACTCAGTAGCTCGGCTCCCAGGCTCTAGAGCACAGGTTCAATAGTCGTGGCGCAAGAGTTCAGTTGCTTCGCAGCATGTGGAATCTTTCCAGACTAGGGATCAAACCTGTGTCCCCTGCTTTGGCAGGTGGGTTCTTCATCACTGAGCCACCAGGGAAGCCCTATTGAATGTTTTTTGAATGAATTAACAAGTCTGAGAAGCACAATGCAGACTCTGGCATTTTAACACAGATAATACATGAATCGAAATGCAAAGAAACTCATTTTCTAAGCCTCCCGATGACCCCAAACCTATGGGATGCAGCAAAAGCAGTTCTAAGAGGAAAGTTTATAGCAATACAATCCTATCTCAGGAAACCAGACCTCCCAAGACCCACTCTTCCCCTTCCTGGCATCCACCCTGTGGTCCCACCATCCTGTCTGCTCCGTGGCAGTGTGTCCAGTGCTTTTTCCTCCCTCAGGGATGGTGGAGGAGGACAATTATGAAGGAAAGGGTCATGCCACTGTGACTCCGGGGACAGGGCCAGCCCCTGCACGTTCCTCCTGCCTGGCAGCCACCCAGGACTTTCCCCTTCACGCTGGTTGTCCTGTGGCCTCAGGAGACTGTGGCCTAGAGCTCAGAGACAGCCAGGCACCCTGCGCAGCACTGTGCTCCAGGCAAAGATGGTTTCTCCAGGGAAACAGAGACAAACAAACCCTGTGTCGAGACGGAGAAGAAAACAGCAAATGCCAGGAGAGGAAGCAGAGGCAGGGGCAGGGTGGAGCAAGAGGAAGTGTCTGCAGAGCACTCTGCTCTGGATGGTTGCTCTGAGTCTCGAAATGGCTCAAGGTTACAAGTCTGGCAGGGCTGGAAGAGGTCTTGGCGACCGTACAGTCCACACTCTTGCGCCACAGATGGGGAAGCCAAGGCCCAGAGAGGGGAAGGAGCTGCCCAAAGCTGCACAGCTGCACAGAGTCAGAGCAGGGCTGGGCTCACTGAGTTCATGGTCTGGAGTCTGTCTGAGGGCCTCCGTCTTCACCTCCCCATATCGCCCCACTCAACCCCGCCCATTCACCAATAGAAAGGCAGTTTTTCCGGTGGCATTCTAGAAGTTTAAACCCAGTTGGAGCTTCCCAGGTGGCACTTATGGTAAAGAACCCTCCTGCCAACGCGAGAGACATAAGAAACACACGTTCGATCCCTATGTCAGGAAGATGCCCTGGAAAAAGGCTTGGCAACCCACTCCAGTATTCTTGCCTGGAGAATCCCATGGACAGAGGAGCCTGGCAGGCTACAGCCCATGGGGTCGCAGAGTCGGACATGACTGAAGCCACTGAGCATGCATGCAGACAAAGTTTATCCTAATATAAAAATGTGTGCACCGATATTAGGGGGTCGTGACATGCAACTCGCACCAGCTGAATCCTGACCACGTTTTGGGGAAGACACAGGGAGGTGTGACCAGCCTCTGACTTCCCCCAGAGCACCTGAGGTCTTCCAGGAAGAGGCTGCCAGAGCAGGGCAGCGGCGCCCTGCACTGACCGGGCTGCGGGAGACCACTCCTACCAGCAGTTTTCCGAAGGAGGAATTTGCTCGGGACACTAATTTAAAGCCCCTCCCCCGGCCCATCCCTCCTGCTCCTGAGTTTGATGGGAAAGGAAAGGACAAACGGAGACAAAAATCCGTGGGTTTCATTCCAGCTGTGCTGTGCAACAGCTGTGTGACCTTAGGCAGACCCCTTCACCTCTCCGGGCCTCCTTCTCCTCGCTTGTGGTGTGAAAAGGTGGCCTGCTTGAGCCCTGAGATCCTTCCAGCCCCTAGACTCTCTGACTCACACCAACTCAGAGAAGACTTACCCATGCCCGCCCGCCAGGGACTCTCCTTAAGGGGCTTCCTCTGTGGCTCTGACCTCGGAGTTTTGATCACGGGAATCCTCACCCCTGGAGTGTGGAGATGAAGAAGGGCACCATCATTCAGAGAGAAAATCCTTCTGTAAGGAGAAGCTCCTGCCTTTCACTTTCTCCCATCCGGTTACCTAAGGAACACACAGCTTGTCGTGGTTCCCAGCTAACCAGAATTAAACCAACTTCCTCTGTGGGTGTAATATCAGTTTGTTTGTTTGTTTCAAATTTATTGAAGGATTATTTATACACTATCATGTGTAACATGGATAGTCGGTGGGTGAGAAGTTGCTGTTAAATACAGGGAGCCCAATCTGGAAAAATTAGCTTTTATTTCATCCCAAGGGCCTCAGTAAAGAAACCACTTGTGTTTGGATGCTGAGGACATTCTGTATCTAGTTCTGTGTGCTCTTTGCCCCCATCACTGAAACTTTTCTTGGTACCCAAGACCTAGCTGCACTTTAACCTTGCCTATTTGTCCTTGATTTTGAAAGAAGGGGTGGGGGTCCCTCCTCTATTCATGTACAGGCTTCAGTGCTCTCATGCACACTTTACACTGGCATAGTCAGTCCCCATGCAGTGTACAGCCTGGGTAACTGTCCATGGCAACCCTGGTGTTCAGAGTGTCAGTCCTCAAACAAAAGTCTAGCTTCTCTTTACTTGTGACTTCTTAACCCTGACAGCTGAAATGGGAACCTTTAAGAACTGGATTCCTGGGAATTCTCTGGTGGTCTAGTGACTAAGACTCCGGTGCTCCCAAAGCAGGGGGCCCGGGTTCCATCCCTTATCAGGGAACTAGATCCCACATGCCACAGCTAAAGATTCCATGTGCTACAACTAAGGCCTGGTGCAGCCAGATACATAAATTAAAAAAAAAATTTTTTTAAAAAGAACTGAATTCCTTGTACAAAGCCAAGTGGTTCATTTGGGATGGGTCATCAGCTTCTGCTTACCCAGCACCTGGAACAGAAGAGAAATGGGTTTTGTACAGCACAGTACCAAATTTGCACAGCTCTTTCTGGAATACCGGGACTTACCTGGACTTGAACCCTCTTTCCCTTCTTTCCTTCTACCTCTATCACAGATGCTGTCTATCAGGGAGCTCTTGTTACAAAACTGTGAAATACCAAACAACCAGAATGCCTCAACGATATACTCAAGGCTCCTGGGGGCTGGGCTCAGGGCTGGCGCTCTGTTGCAGCTGCCTCAGTCTACAGACGGAAGTTCTGCCACGTGGAGCAGGAAATACTGTGCTTTAAGTGGAGGAACCCCAGAGTTGCATGGCAAATGGCCTGGACACAGGATGGGTAAAGAGTTGGGGCCTTGATGAGATTAGTCTACGACACACCCAACTCTGTGTGGTCATCAGACACTCCGCTCCTGTGTCTTCAGCTGCTCCCTCTCTACTCAATCAGACCCCAACCCAAAATATATTTAAATTGTCCTTGTCGTAAGACAAGTGCTTGCCAGGTGGCTCAGTGGTAAAGAACCCACCTGCTAATGCAGGAGAAACGGATTTGATCCCTGAGCTGAGTAGATCACCTGGAGGAAGAGATGGCAAGCCACTCCAGTATTTTTACTTGGAAAATCCCATGGATAGAGGAGCCTGATAGGCTGCAGTCCACGGGTCACGAAGAGTCAGACACAACTGGGCACTGAGCAGTGTCTTCAGACAAAAGTATTATGCAGCCCACTAAGCATTTATCAATTCATGGGTTCGCAAAGAGTCGGACACGACTGAGCCACTGAACTGAACTGAAGCGTTCATCCGGAGAAGGCAATGGCAACCCATTCCAGTGCTCTTGCCTGGAGAATCCCAAGGACAGCGGAGCCTGGTGGGCTGCCATCTATGGGGTCGCACAGAGTCGGACACAACTGAAGCGACTTAGCAGCAGCAGCAGCAAGCATTTATTCCCTTGTGTCTCCCTGCCTCCATTCTTTAGGAAATTCTTTCCAAGAAGGAAAGAAATAAGGACATATGTATATAGTATAAAAAGAATATAAAATATAGAACGGTGCTGGTCATAACAGTGAAACTGGAGGTAATGTACACCTCAAAAGAGGAGGAAGAATTTGGCAAACTGCTACATGTGGTGGGTGGATGTTCATTTATACAGATATTATAAATGATGGTTATAAAGACGATGCAAAAATATACTTTCAAAAACCCTGTGAAATCAAGTAAATTGAAAAAAATAAAATTTAGGCCACATATACAAACCTATGTTAACAAAATAACCATAACATGTGAAACTGATGAAATTTGAATAAAGTCTGTGGATTTTACCAAAGCTAATTTCCTGGGTTTGATATTGTATTTATGTAGGACATTATTATTTGGGGAAACTGGCTGAAGGGTATTTGGGACCTCTCTGTTCTATTTTTTCAAACTCCCATGAATTTATAATTATTTCAGAACAAAAAGTGTTTTTTAAAAAGCCCCAACAGTTACAGAGAAAAAAAAAAAAAAAAAATCAAAATCCTGAAAAAAAAAAAAAAAAAAGCTATATGTATTGTGTGGGTGGTTTTCTTTCTTTTTTCTGAAATTTTTCCATTTGCATGTCATAACGCAGGGGAAATGCCCACTGTATTTTTAGGAAAGAAATCCTAGATTTTCTCAGCTGGGCCTGTGCCCCTCCTGCCCCAGGCACAGTGGCTGGTGGCTGTCACAAACCCACTGTTGCTCTTTCTCTTATTTGTCTCTGCCATCTGCTTCCAGACAGCATAGTCCCTGAGGCGGGGGTTGGCTTTCATCACCTTTGTGCATCTCTCTCTCCATCTTGTGCCCAGACCAGGGCTTCATACAAATGTGCTCAGTGTTCACCAATATGTGCTGAACCAAAAAACTCCCCTGGATCCCGGGGACCCAGAACCAATGTCAAGGTGTGTGGAAGCACAATTACTTTCAAAGGGCTCACAGTCTCCAGACAGGTGTTTGTGCATAACCCAACCCAGCAAAGCTCTGTGCAGGGTGGAGAGAGGATGGCAGGCATAGAGAGGAAGAGCCCGCTGAGCCTTGGTTGCAGGGAGGGCTTCATGGAGGTGGCGACACTTGGCTCTGCCAAAGGGTGAGGAGGCTGCTGGCCGCTCAGAAGGGCATTTTCCAGACAAAAAGACACCTTGGACAAAAACTTGGGGAAGTAGAAGACCCTGGGAGGCAGTGCACAGACATTTGAATCCATCATTTTCATCCTGGGATATTTTAATTGGAACTATTTCTAATCAGAATTACATAAACACTAATGACTTTTTGTTAAGAAAGTATTTTCCAGCATAAACTCTATTGAGCCAAGTTATTTTCTTTATCAGTTTTTCTATCATCACGCACCTGTGTTCAGTCGTGTCCGACTCTGTGACCCCATGGACTGTAGACCATCAGGCTCCTCTATCCAGGGGATTATCCAGTCAAGAACACTGGAGTGGGTTGCCATTTCTTACTCCAGAGGTGCTTCCTGACCTCTGATCAAACCCGAGTCTCTTGCATCTCTTGCATTGGCAGGCAGCTTCTTCACCACTAGTGCCCCCTACTCTGCAGTTAAATAGTTTCTGATTTTTCCTTACTTTTATCTTACCAGAATTATTTTTGCCATCTCTTCTATTTTTTCCCTTCTGCATTTGAACAGAAAAGGTTTCATTTATTCATTAGTCTCCTTTGTTCATATCAAGTTGTACTGATTACTGATTAAAGCTTTTGCCATTATGAAGATATATATGCCTCTATTTCTATAAGCTGTAACTTTGCTGGGTCAAAGTGTATATAAATAAATATGGCCTAGGATTGTTAAAATATTATTAATTTTTTGACTAAAAATCAATTTTACCAAGTATTATACAATATTTGCCATGTTTGCTTTTATTTTGGTTAGGTTTTTTGCTACTAGAAATATGTATTATAAATTGAGTAAACTCATGAGCATTTTTGTGTCTTAGATTCTCCACAACAAAACTGAATGAACTTGCGAGACATGCAGAGAGACAGACGGAGAGAACGATCGCACAGGGTGAGACTGAGGCGAGCGAGGCTACGGCGCTGCTGGTGGCCTGCCTGCCAAACACCAGCGCAGGGAGTAGAGACCAGTAGGCTCCTCTATCCAGGGCATTATCCAGCCACTGTCTCCTTTTGTTTAGAGAATGAACCTCAGTTCTATTTCAAGGAGGACACGGAAATCCAGACTCCCTGCAAATGATCATTCACAAAGTCGAGTGCACGATAAGAAATCACTAGATGTGTGAAGAGACAGAAAAATACAACACTGTGAACAAAAGGAAAAGTGGTGAATGGTTCCCAGTGGACATTCTTAAATGGGGGGAAAAGGCATCATTGTGTATTTCAGAAGGGCCACTCAGATAGCCACTGAGAAAGGACTGGCCCAGGACTGGCCCAGTAAGTCCTGTGAGCAGAATGGCTCTGAAGGATGATGATGAAGATACAGACAAGGCCCTGCCTATCTGTGAGTTTTGTGTTTGCATTACAATGCTGAAATGTCAGAGCTGAAAACATCTTAGATGGCATTCTATCTACCCCTCACATTACGTATAGGGGAAGCAGGACTCAGAGAGGATAAGTGATTTCCCTAAGATCCCACAGCCTTTTCAAAGATGAACCTGGATTAGAACCCACACCCCATAATTTTCCCATATCACATGGCCTCCCTACAACTACCTTGTGCTAAAACAGGCCCTCCGAGATGACTCATGTGTGTTCTCAGAGTGACAAGTCCCAGCCATAGACAGCACCAAAGTGTCATTTCCTCTTTCTTCTCCCACACAGAATAGGCAGGTTTCCCTTAAGCCATCACATAGAGACCTAAAGTCACCATAAACCTAATATGGTAACACTAATGCCAATTACTACTTTGCATATGTAGTTGAGATCTGAGGCTTCTGATACTAGAACTTCTAGAAATGGATGTGCTCAAAGTTCACATTTGAGTCTGTTTAGTTGCTGAAGCAACATGAAGAGGCAGGGACTGTGGCTTTGATTCACAATGGTGCCCAGTTCATGGAATCCAGGGGAAAGGAGCATATATTCCATGGCCTCAGTTTGCGCTTGCAAATGACGTTGTTGGAAACGCGCAGCAGCAAGTGAAGGATGGCAGCGGATATGGATCATGGCTCCTTCCTGATCCTGAGCACAGACACAAGGCATCCACAGCGGCACTACAGGTCTTTTCCCTCCCAAGACAGCTGCCCCTCACCCGACTGCTCTAGTCCAATCTCTCAGGAAGTGCTTTCCAAGTGCTTAACAAGTCTGACAGTAAAATGGGCTCCCTCCTGTAGAAGTAAATGCCTTCCTTGTCCCTAGAGCTGGTCAAGCCTGGGCTACACAATCCAACTGGGTCTTACAATCCTTCCCTGAGGGTTTGGACCGGGAACTTGGTGCTGGGACTTGGTGCTGGTGTGCTAAGAGGACCAGAGCAGCTCTGTTGGGAGTTGGTCATGACCTCTAAGGCTCCTTCCTACGCTACAATGGACAGAATTCTCCTACTGGTTACAGAAGGACAGAGGCTATCCTTTATCAAGTACCCTCTGGGTCTTGTAGGTGGCATTTGTTTCATGCACATCTAATTTGGTCCTAAGGGCTTCCCTGGTGGCTCAACTGTAAAGAATTCACCTACCAATGCAGGAGACATGGGTTCGATCCCTGGGTCAGGAAGATCCCCTGGAGGAGGGCATGGCAACCCACTCCAGCATTCTTGCCTGGAAAAAATCCCATGGAGAGAGGAACCTGACAGTCTACAGTCCACAGGGTTGCAAAAGAGTTGGACACCACTTAGTGACTAAGCAACAACAAATTTAATCCTAAACACAATGCTACAAAGAAGACATCCTCATAGCCACTGTTTTCATTAATCAGGAAACCTAGGCTCCAGAGATCTAGTCTTTGCCCAAGCTCATGCAGTTCATCACCCACATCCTGAAGGTGGTGTCCTGTCTGCCACGTCACACTGCCTCCAAAACTACAACTCTGGACACACACCTGGGGAAGCTTTCGGGTTCCTGTGAGTTTGTAATTGAGTGTTCTCATGGCATACACTCAATGTCTGGAAAAACAAAAATATGTTCATGAGATGTAGCAGCTGACACTTGGGTATTTTTGATTCATGTTGTGGGATATTCAAATCTTTACAAACCAACCAGAAAAAAAGTTGGTGGGGGGGCGGTATGTGTGGTTGTGGTTGTGTGTGTGTCCATTCAAACATGGGCATCAGCATCAGCACGTGTGTGAACAGTTTGGGAAGCATGTTTCCCCAGGTGAACAGTTCATTTATTTCATTTCTCAAAGCACAGAAAATGAAACCAAACCAAAAAAGCACCTGCTTTTGTTTACAAGATGGTCTTCAAAGATATATGTGACTTGCAATTTTAGCTTTTTTTCCCCTTGGGGTTTCGAACCATTTATTTAATCATTCAAAGTTACATGAAGTGGCATATTCTCAGTTGTTTTCTAAGAACTCAAGGAAACACACATCACGACTTACCCAAGGGAGTAGTAATTAAACTCTTGCTGGTCAGTTTCTCTGGAAATTCTTATCTAGGGTTTGCATGCATGTGTTGAGGCCAGGAAAACCAGACCGGCCCAGCAGGCTTAGTGAGCGCCTGGTAGAAGGGAGGGGAGGAGAGACAGGCTGGTAGATTTCAAGTCAGAAGACCTGCATTCTTTATCTGCTTTCTTCTGGAACTGCAAGAACCCAGCAGGACCCAGGGGCAAGCAGCTTATTTTTAGAAAGTGCTTCACGTCCTCCACCAGTATATGCAGGCATGAAGAGAAGAGCTTTCTGGCCCAATCAAGAGGCTGCCAGCATCCCCAGAGGGAATAGAGAGTGGGAAGAAGGGGCCACCTGGTCAAGACTGGCAACCTGGGGCCTCTGGCTGAGGATGCTCTCCTGCTACTGCTTAGCCACTGGTAAGCAGGCTTCAGACCTGGAGCAGAATTCCAACTCCCCCAGCAGGGAGGCGTCCTGGTAGAGAGGGGGCCTTAGTTCCGACCACCCCCCTGATTCCAGGGCACACAGAGCATCCTCAGCCTGCAGCATTCTGCTCAGCCCATGGTGGACACCCAACAGGCAATTGTTCCTTTTGACGTGCAGGGCCATCAGTGGAAGCGTGGATATCCTAGCCACTTAAGAGGAAAGAAGTTCTAAGTGGATTTCGTTTCATTCAACCTTTAATGAAGATGCACAGCACACATGGGTCCAGAGAGCAGAGAGACACCACCGAGTTGTGGAGGTGGTGAAGCGGTGGTCCACCCAGGACAGTCATCAGTAACTCAGCATAGCCTTTTTCCTGAGGAACGAGAAGCAGCCTACGGGCTTTCTCAGGAAAGCCACTATATGGGATGAGGACTGGCCCTCAGGAGGGGACCTATCTGCCATCCTGATAGTGGTGCATGCTCTGGCCCAGTTTCTGTGCCAAGTTTGGAAAACAAGGCGTGAACGAAAGCTCCTGAACTCTAGAAACTCATAACTGGGAGAAAAACAAACACCTGGGGGGCTGAGGGGCCCCTTCCCATCTGCCGCCCTGACTTGGGCCACCTGCTGCCTGGTGTTGAAAATGAGATGCTTTTCAGCTCAGGAAACCAGGCATGCCCACAGAACCACAGGAGACACTGGGGGTCTACTGCAGAGTCCCCCAGGCCCCATGATGGGGTTCCGCTCCTTCGAGGCAAGCTCCCTTTCTCCTCATATCAGGACCCTGCATCTTTCCTCTGGGGACCCTGTCACTCTGGGCTGCAGGCTGTGCCCCTTCCCCACCCCAGGCGGGCCCCCTTTGCCTCGGTGCCCACCTTCTCCCCGCTCACACTAGAAGCCACCAGGTTGCAGTGGCCTTCCCGAAAGTCTCTGGACGCGAGAGTGCTTGGAAAACCCACACCGAGCTGCTCCAGGGACTGCCTGTGAGCCGTGCTTTGCGTTGGTGAAGCTCGGCTTCCCCAGAGGCTGGGGTGTGCTGGAACACTGTGCCCCAGCAGTCTCTTCAGCTCCTCCAGCATGCATTTCAGGGCCCAGGGGCCATGTGCACACAGCCAGCAGCCTGGGAGACACCTGCCCAGGGCATCCTTAACAGGGGATCCTACATGAGCAGCAGGGAACCTGGAGCATGCGCACAAGGTGGAGACAGTGTTGTAATATCTTCACTTATGCTGTGCTCAGCACAGCCCCAGGCACTTTTTATTACCTTTGTCATCATCCTCAAACATGCAGGAAGCCCCTGCCTGAGGCACATGGCTTATGTTATGCGGCAGCTACAGTCCTGTGGGAAAGAGGCTATTCACATAAAGTGACAAACGCCGTCCAACAGCTTCTGCGCTCAGAGCTGGATCAATAGGACAGACACGCACAAGCCCACCCAAGTTCTGGGAAGCATATTAACAAAAATAAAGTCAGAATCTGAATCAAATTCAGGAGGAGAAGGGAGTGACAGAGCATGTGATGGCTGGATGGCATCATCAACTCCATGGATATGAGTTAGAGCAAACTCCAGGAGATATTGAAGGACAGGGAAGCCTGGTGTGCTGCAGTCTATGGGGTCACAAAGAGTCGGACAGGACTGAGAGACTGAACAACTTAGGCAAGTATCAGTTTAAGTATCATATGTATCATATCATACTTAATCAAGCACATATATCGATAGTTGGTATTTCTTTCAGATTCCTTAAAAAGCTAGGTTGAATCTTTTGGACCCTGAGAGCAAAGAATTACTAGGCAAAGTTTTTCAACTTCTTTTTTTGTAAAAAGGCAGCAAATCATTTTATATTTTAAATAATGATTACTTTACAAATGTCAAGTTTTTAAGCATTTGCCTTAAAAATAACATTCTATCAGAGTCTGTGATCTGGACTTTTTTTTTTTTTAATGATGGGAGAGATTTAGCTCAGGGATTAAACTGAAGAAACCAATGGAAATTTGGCATATGGTTGTGTCCACATCTTTGTCAACTCACCGACTCACACAGAACATCAGCTGCACCCCCTTCTTTCTCCCAGTACAGAGACTGTGCCATTTGGACCATGGAATGGGCTGAAAAAAGTCAGGTCCATCTGCCTGTGGGAAACTCAGATGTTCCTGCTGTCTAAAAGAATCATATCCCCCCAGAGGGTCAACTCAGCTGTACATTCTCTACAAAGGGCCTTAGAAGCTTGTCCCTTGACATGTCTTTCCCTGTGTCGATTTCACCCTGAGTAACCCCTCCTCTCACTTGGGTCCCAGCCATGCTTCAGGTCTCAGCTTAAATGTCACTTCTTCCGGGACGTCTTCCTTGGCTCTTGATTAAGTCGCATCTCTACTTTACACATCTGACCATCATTCCTCACACTGGGAGCCTCCAGCTCTATTAGCTGTATGTCCTAGAAGGGCAGGGACTTACCCACCTGTCTTGCCAAGGTTCAGCTCCGCATGAATACCGCACGGCAGTTATGTTCAAAAAACATTCCATGAGTGAGGGAGTGAATGAATGATTCAGTGAGCAACAGACCTTGAGGCCTGGGTACTCTCGTCACTTTTCAGGCATGAGGCTCTCCATGGCCAGATACCTGGGGACTCTTTTCAGGCAAATATATTTTATCTCCATATCAAGCAGAAAGAAATGTGAATCTGCCACAACACCCAGCCCCAGCACTCTTGGGGACAAACTCCAGCCCACAGAATAGACTTGTGTGGATCCTCGCCCATCCATTCACACACTGTCTGCAGCTCTTTCCACCCCATGTTGGCAGAGGCAAGTTGCTGCCACAGTGTAGGCAATGACCTGACTGTTCACTATCCAGGCCTCTGCAGAAAGTGTCCCAGGCCTTGCTCTAGGACCACAGAGCAGATGAGGATCAGACGAGGATGCAGGGACAAGCAGAACTGGAGCAACGGGCAGCACAGGGGTGAAAGAGGGCCCGGGGACAGAGAGACCTCCTCCAGAGAGAGGGTGAAGGCGCAGTGGGGGCAGTGAGGATGGGAGACTGTCAGGAGAGGTGGTCAGAGCCCAGGAGGAGCCTCCGAAACCCTACATGTGCTGAGAAGAGCGTGAGCTTGGCTGTAAGACAACTGGGCTGGATCCTGACGTCATCGTGGTTTACTACTGACTGAGCTTAAGCAGGTCACCTCACCATCTGGACCTTTGATTTCACCTTTCAAAGAGAAACTGCTTACATCACAAGGTTTTGGTTAGAATTCGATGAAGTAAGACTGATCAAGTGACTCTGGGGGCTACTACAGTGCTGAGTTTTCCCAGACCCAGGCTGGAATATGACCCTGCCTCTTTGTTTCTAACTGTGGGTCCCTAGGGAACACTCTGCCCCCGTGTGCCTGCTTCTGCGTCCCTTAGAGGAGGAGGTCACGGGTCCCAGCAGGGTGCTGTCAGGACAGATGGCCAGCCCACACAGACGAGTGCCCAGCACAGAACCCAGCAGGGGCTGGCTTCACTCTTAGCACTGAATTGTCTGGTGCAGACCTCAATCCCTGGTGGGTACTCAGAACTGTGATCCCCTCCCAGCCCTCCTCCTGCCAGCTGGCAGGACCTGGTGCCAGGGATTCATGGCTCACCCTGCTCAAAATGTGCTGTGTGACTATGGGCAGCCACGGGGCCTCTCTGAATGGCTAGAACTTGGCTTATTCAATGAAGGGGTTGGGGTTGTTTCCAAAATCTCCTGGTGATTAAAAAAAAAAAACTTTTGCCAACCTTGGATAAAACATCCAGCTTCCCCAACTTCCTCAGGGATTTTGATGCTGGTGATCGGGCCTGAGACCCAAGTTGGAATCTGTCACTGAAACAAGTCCTTCAGGGGATCCTTGACACCAAGGTGGTTTGGGAAACACTGGGATCGATAAGGCTTCCCTGCACACTCCAGTCCCACAGCCCACGCATGTGTGTGTAGGGTGGGCAGGGGGCAGCGAGGTGTGTCCTTGGTTAATGAAACTGTTAACTGGGCATTACATTTTAAAAAGACGTCAGATTTTAGGTTGTCAGCTTTCGAGAATTAGTCAGCACAGGATCACTCTGATGCCCAGGCAGCCAGCCGGTATTGCAGAAGGGACCTGTTTGTCTCTGTTCTCTGACTCATGGCTGACTTCTTCCAGGGACCTCTGCCCTCTCCCAGGAGAGTGCTGAGCCGAGACCTGCAGCTGGAGTATCCTGTCAGCCACTGCAGGCTTCATTTCCTCAAGCTTCTAGAAAACTCACCATCTTCCCAGCCCCAGCACAGGCCAGGGCTCCAGAAGACCGTGTCTGAGGGAGGCAACCCACTCCAGTATTCTTGCCTGAGAAATCCCAGAAACAGAGGAGCCTGGTGGGCTACAGTCAGACATGACTGAGGGGCTGAGCACGCAGGCACCCCATAGCCCGGAAGGGAAGCCCCCAGCGGCGAAAGCCCAGTATCAAAGGCAGGAGGCAGACTGGTGGGGGCGGCAGAGAGCAAGAGTTTCGAATCAGGGCCTCTGGGGGTGGGGTGGGGGAAGGCAATCCGAGCCCACACCTGCCCATCACAGCTGCAAGCCTGGGGGCAAGTCTCTGCAGGTCTACAGCTTCGTCATCTATAAACACTCCTGCACAAAACTGCCCTGGGGTTAAAGGGAGCCTGTTTAGAGCTCCACCTGTTGAGGTGCCGTGTGCCTGTGCCATCTACACACGTCACCACTCTCTGGTCCTCTTGAAAGCTGCACCTGCACGCCACCAAGTTTCCAGTGGCTAGACCTAGTTTTTCTTAGCCCCTTAGACTGTGCAGATGCAAATAGCTGTGCACCTGGAGAGTCATTTAGGTTATGTGCCCCTCCTAGCCCTGTTTCTAACCTCAGAGCAAAGGCATCGAATGCACAGCCCTGTCTTTTGAGGCAGGACAGCCCAGAGGGTGAGAATAGATAAGCCATCACTTACCTGAAGAGTGGATGGGGAGGAGACAGCTGGGTGATGGGTGGGTGGGAAGAGAGTTCCAAGTAGGCAAGACTCCTCATAGACAGGCCCTGAGGTTTGAAGGAACTTTGCATGTTCAAGGGTGTGAGAAGTACTCATTGGGGATGGGGGGATAAAAAGAAGCCACCCACACGGTGCTCTCCAGAGAGAGCATTGGAGCTAGGGAACAAGATATTTTTACTTTATTTATATTTATTTATTTATATATTTTACTTTATTTGTTTTTATTTAAGAAATATTTATTTATTTCACTGCACTGAGTCTCAGTTGTGACACTTGGGATCGTTGGTTACAGCATGTGAACTCTTAGCTGTGACACGTGGGATCTAGTTCCCTGACCAGGGATCAAACCTGGGTCCCCAGACTTGCCTGGTGATTCAGTAGGAATCTGCCTGCCAATGCAGTGGACCTGGGTTCGATCCACTGGTGTGGGGAGATCCCACATGCCAGTTAAGCCCATGTGCCACAACTACTGAGCCCACACTCTAGAGTCCAGGCTTTGCAACAAGAGAAGCCATCACAATGAGACGCTCGAGCGCTGCAATGAAGACCCAGCACAGCCAAAACAACACCTGCCCCCAGTGGAAGTACACAGTGTTAGCCACAGGACCACCAGGGAAGTCCCACAAGATAAAGATGATTTGGGGGGAACAGACTGACAGGAGCAGGGAGCAGAAACAGAGTTAGGTTCTGAGCCCCTTTTCAACATGCTGTTACTTGCAACAGTTCATTTAAGTCTCACGACATCCTTATGAGGTGGCTGCTATTACCCCTGTTACTCTGGGCCTGGGCAGCCAGGAAGGAATGGGGCTCAGAGAGGCTGTGGCTTGCCTAGACGCCACCCAGCTGGTGAGCTGTGGAGTCAGCACCCCAAGCCCAGGCTCTTGCCTCCTCAAGCCTTACTGCCTTTTCTGTAAATAAAACATCTGCACTTAGTGGTCCTCACCTTCCATTTACTCTTTAGCCCCCTGCAATAGCGCTTTGTCCCACTTTGGTCTCTGCATCTGCCTCTGCAGTCACAGGGATATGCCATGTCTATTCTCTAATCCATGCCAACCTCGGATGCCGCCAACCACCACCCCTGCTCTCCTTGGCTCCTGGGACATGACACTCTCCTGGTTCTCCACCTGCCCCCTCAACAGCCCCAAGTCCAGCTCCTTGCAGGGAACTGAATTCTACCAACGAGGTGAGCTTGGAGGCAGATTCTTCCCCAGTCAAGCCCCAGATGAGACCCCAGCCCTGGCCATCTTGACTGACTGTAACCTTGTTAGACACCCTGAAGCAGAGGACTCAACTAAACTGTGCTCAGATCACTGACCCTTAGAAACTGTGAGATAATAATGTATGTTGTCTTAAGGTGCTAAATTTGCACTAATTTATCCAATGGCAATAGGAAATGAAGACATTTAGACTCCTCAACTGTTTAAACAAATGGAGGTGAGCTCTTTCTGCTGTAAGCAGGATGTACCCCTAGCAGAAGTACCCCATGGGACCAGCCCATCTCACTGGCTTCTCCCACACATCTTCCCCTATACCTACTTTTCTATCATTCCTTGAGCCTATGCTTTCTCTGCCTAGAATATCTGTCCCTTTTCTTGACCTGTGGCCTCACATTTACACCTGGACTATCTGAAATGACACCTCTTCCATGAAACCCTCTGAGATTGACTCCTGCTGGGGGATTTCACATCTGTTCTCTTCCCCATGTCCTGTGACTGTCTGAGCTGAAATCTCACCCACCACTCAGTGCCCCTCTACCTCATCTTATCATTGTATACCCAGGCCCTATGACATCATAGGGATGCAATAAATATGTGTTGAAAGTATGTAGAATCCAGCCCAGCATACCTCCTCCACCACTGCCAGTGGGGGAGTCTGTAGCCACCTTGAGGAGAAGACAAGGCCTGGCTTTCACCATAGCAGCCCACTCAAGGAGTGTTATCATATGATTTTTATGTGAGTGGGGAGAACCACCTTCACAGGAGAGCAGATCTGGGTGAATGAAGGGCCCTTTTGTTGTGCTTGGAGCCAGGATGGTTTAGGATGTGTAATCTGACTCCCAGTAGAGCAGAAGGCAGGGGCGGGGAACAGTGGCAAGCACGGGAGCCCATAGGGACCACAGAGGTGACGCAGGAAACTCCAATTGGGGAAAGGCCAAGGACAAAATATCTGATGTTCATTTTGCAGTTGTCAGCATTACTGTTAGGGTAGCAAGATTTAGAAAAAAATATTTGGGGCATGTTTATCTGAAATAAAGATTTAACTGGATGTTTTGGATATTGTTTGGATACATACTTGCTGTGATATAAATACCCGTTCCTATAAATTTTCAGTCAAGTCTACAATAAATACTGTGCCTTGTATGATTACATGCTATTTGTGCACATAATTTAAGTAAAAATCTTTCCCTGAAACTTTTGTTATGAATATATCTCACAGACATACTAGGTTGCAAGGTAAAATGTATTTCTGAGTTGTGATCCAATTAGTTTGAAGGCTACCAATTTATCAAATGAACACCACAGACCATAACATGGAACACGGAAACTGGAACAGTATTCTTTTCTTTATCATCACCCAGAATGTCAGCCCACAGACACTCAGTAAAAGCATACCGCTTGAAGGAATGAAGCTAGGGGGTAAGAGAGAGGAGGAAAATAACACGTGTCAGAGCACTGATTTGGCAATACTGAGCATGTATGGCCTTATCGCTGTGATTTCTGGGCACTGGGGAAGCAGAAGTCAGGCTGCAGAAGTAAATGGAGATGAGACAATGCCGGCGGAGACTGAGAGGCACTTGTCTTCCTTTGCATTGAAAACATGAACATTCAATACGTGCCCAGGAGTGATGATACAAGAGCTGCTGCTGCTAAGCCGCTTCAGTCGTGTCTGACTCTGTGCGACCCCATAGATGGGGGCCCACCAGGCTCCCCCGTCCTTGGGATTCTCCAGGCAAGAACACTGGAGTGGGTTGCCATTTCCTTCTCCAAAGTATGAAAGTGAAAAGTGAAAGTGAAGTCGCTCAGTCGTGTCCGACTCTTAGTGACCCCATGGACTGCAATCCACCAGGCTCCTCCGTTCATGGGATTTTCCAGGCAAGAGTACTGGAGTGGGGTGCCATTGCCTTCTCCTGATACAAGAGAGGCACACTCTATCACTATGCTGTCCAATAGTAGAACCACTAGTCACGTGTGGCTATTTAAATGAAAATTAATTTTAAAATGCAGCTCCTTAATCACAGCCGCTGGGCTTCCCAGGTAGCACTAGTGGTAAATAATCTGCCTGCCAATGCAGGAGATGCAGGTTTGATCCCTGAGTTGGAAGATCTCGTGGAGTAGGAAATGGCAACCCACTCCAATATCCTTGCCTGGAAAATTCCATAGACAGAGGAGCCTGGTGGGCTACAGTCCATGGGGTCCCAAGGAGACACGACTAAGCGACTGAGCACACACACGCATGTGCACACATGCACACAATCATAGCCGCTAGGAGGCTACTGCGCTGTGTCTAATGAAGTGTTAAATGGCTGCCATATTGCACAGAGCAGGTAGAGAACATATCCATCACTGCATAAAGCTCTATTGGATGGTGCTGCTCTAGAAAAACATTTGAATTCCTGATGTCCACGCTGGCTTCAATAAAATAAGCCTAAGTTAAACCAGTGCACACTCCCAAAAAACTCCTCCTACCTGAGACATTCTCCAGAACCAGCAGAAAAACTGTTGGGATTCCATTACAATTTATACACAGTGAAATCACATCAGGTCCCAGTGAGTGAGAGTTAACTCTGGGAGAGTTCACTGGACACCTCACAGATGCTGCTGGACCTCACATGTGGTCTGGGGGCAGTCTGGGCATTCCATGTCTTTGTGAAGTTTTCTCACCAAATCCAGAAAGGATCTGTGATGACTAGAAGCAGCTCACAATCTTCTGGACTAAATGAGCAGGGAAAAGGAAGGCTGGGTGTACTGATGGAAGACATGAGGGTCGTGCTCAACAGAGCAGGTTGGAGCATTCAGGCTGGGGTAGACAGAAAGCAGTGAGTAAAAGGCAGTCATCACAGCCAAAGTCTAGTTCTACAAAATTCAAGTGACAGAGAACCAACAAATTCTGTCTGTGATTTCCATGTGTAACTTTCATAAATTTCATATGGCATGTTAATAACAAAAAGAAATGTGATAGAAGACAAGATATTATTATCCATCAGAGCTGTCCACTGAGGCTCTGTTATTAGGGATCCTCCTGACTTGCTGAAGTGAGAAAGTCACTTCTGAAATTTTCAAAATAAAATTTCCAGTGATATGGGAAAATCTCTCTGTTTTTTAAATCACCTTGTTCCAAAAGATATTTTCCCTCTGCTCAACGTAAAGGTGGCTTTTCATCATAAAAAAAATTGTTTACTTTTGTGATTTATGACACCCTGCATTATATTCATCTTATCTCTTCTGCAATAAGATAAGAATTTGAAGGAGGCTCTAAAACCATCTCTGAACCATAGTCTGTGATGAGGCTGATAAAAGGTAAGTAACTTGTCCAAAAACATGAAAATAACATGTTCAAAATCCCCTGAATAGAATAGAAAAACATTCTATTCAATAATATAGTTGGATTGTACATTCTATTGAATGAGAGAGCATGTTCTAAAAGAATGAAATTTTAAATTCATTTCTATCAAGTTCAAAAGCAGGGAAAACTAAACAATGGCACCTAAAGATACATAAAGAGGTGATAAAACTATAAGGAAAAGGGGGAAAAAATTGTTACAAAGGTCAGGAGAGCAGCGCCCGTGGGGAGGAAGAAGAATGATATAATTCCAAGTTCTTATGGGACTTCTGTGGAGAAGGCAATGGCACCCCACTCCAGTACTCTTGCTTGGAAAATCCCATGGACGGAGGAGCCGGAAGGCTGCAGTCCATGGGGTCGCTGAGAGTTGGACACGACTCAGTGACTTCACTTTCACTTTCCACTTTCATGCATTGGAGAAGGAAATGGCAACCCACTCCAGTGTTCTTGCCTGGAGAATCCCAGGGACAGCGGAGCCTGGTGGGCTGCCATCTATGGGGTTGCACAGAGTCAGACACGACTGAAGCGACTTAGCAGCAGCAGCAGCATGGGACTTCTGAGGGACCAGCTAGGTTTTATTGGTTAAACTGGGTGGTAGTTATAACAAATAAGAAAAAGTGAAGTATGCATCTCCTCATCTCATTGATTAAAAAAATTACTTTTTAATAGTACAGATGAATCTATTTGCAATGCAGAAATAGAGACACAGACATAGAGAACAAATGTATGGACACCAAGGGGGAAAAGAGAGATGGATAAACTGGGAGATTGGGATTGAAATATACACAGTACTGTGTATAAAACATAACTAGTGAGAACCTGTGGTATATAGCATCAGCGGAAAAAAAAGAAGATGCAGTCTGTCTGTAGGACATACATTAAGTTAAGCTTAAAAATGCCTTCCAACATACAGTAGATGCAGACAAATACTGTTTGATTTCACTTATTTGAGATTCCTAGGAGAGTCAAACTCATAGAGTCAGAAAGTACACTGGTAGATGCCAGGGCCCAGGGGAGTGGCAGGGTGGGGAGGGGGAATGGGGAGCCAGAGTTTGATGGGGACAGAGTTTCAGCTGAGGCGGATGGGAAAATTTGGGAGATGGATGATGGTGAGAGTTGTACAACAAGGTGAACTTACTTAGTGTCACTGAGCTGTACCGTTAAATATGGTTAAAATAGGATGTTTTATATTATGTGACTTCTACCACAATTAAAAGAAAAAAAAAAAAAACGCTAAAAAATTACTTTTTAAAAAGCTCATTCATTTGGATACACCGGTCCATAATCAGTGAGAATTCCTAGGTGGAGCAGGTCATTTTTCTGAGAATTGAAACTTTCAAATATGGGGTGAGTGGCACATGGGCTTTCATGGGGCTCTGCTTCTTCTGGCAGTGCCTCAGTTCCTCTTCCTGTTATTCTGCAGTGGTTTCAGAGTGCAGTCCTTGGGGGGCTCTGCAGGGGTGAGTCAGAGCTCCTGAAGGAGTAATCAGCACCCACGTCAGGCTCCAAGTCCCAGACCAGCTGCAGCCCCACTGCCTGCCTTCCAACTGCTTTACGCATACTGGGAACCCACAAGGGACTTCAGTTTTAATATGACTTTTGATGCTAAAAGAAAAATGTAGGAGATCCCTGGGGTATCAGTTCTCTCTTCAGTAATAGACATACTATTAAGAAATACTAAATTTGCTTTTTAAAAAAGTTTCTCTTTTGCAGATTATTCACAAAGAAAACTTCCTTCAGGATTCCCTCTGGACCCTGGACCCTGAGGTCCCAGGTCCTGCTCCCTG
Source organism: Cephalophus harveyi (assembly GCA_006410635.1). Classification (NCBI taxonomy): domain Eukaryota; kingdom Metazoa; phylum Chordata; class Mammalia; order Artiodactyla; family Bovidae; genus Cephalophus; species Cephalophus harveyi. The sequence continues at coordinate 327,196 of SJYT01045951.1, read as the reverse complement.
ACTCCCCACCTCCTCCACTTCCAGCTGCACTCTCTCCGACTTCTGGGCTGAGGAAAAGGCTGCTTCCTTGGGGTTGTTGTTCTTGTTCAGTTGCGAAGTTGTGTCTGACTCTCTGAGATCCCGTGGACTGTAGCACGCCAGACTCTTCTGTCCTTCAGTTATCTCCTGGAGCTTGCTCAGACTCATGTCCATTGAGCCTGTGAGGCCATCCAGCCATCTCATGCTCTACCGCCCCCTTCCCCTTCTGCCTTCAGTCTCTCCCAGCATCAGGGGCTTCTGCAGTGAGTCAGCTTCCTCAGGGACTGTGGGCCAGTTTCAGCAATGCTGGCCATCCAGCGGCTGCTTTAGGAAAGGTGGGGTTCCTCGGAGGTGGAACTCCAGTCCACCCCAGTCCACACGAGGCAGGGTGCATAACTAGGCCACAGGAGAAAGGAACTGGGGACCAGCTTCAGTCACTACACTCTAGATTTTGCAGGGCTAAGCCATGTGCTGCTAGGCCTGAGGTCGCTGCCTAGACTTGTCTTGTCTCTGGGCTTCTGGGACTTTCCAGGTGGTGCAAGCGGTAAAGAATCCACCTGCCAATGCAGGAGGGGCCTCTAGGAACCTCTGGCATAAGACTTTTGGCCTCCCCTCTGATCTGTTGGCTTCTAGACTGCTGATATAGGAGTCCTTCACCATGCAAGCTGCCCAATCCTAGCCAGAGTGAGCCAGCACAGTGAGAACCAGTCATGTGACTGCCTGGGAAGCCAGAATGCAAGGGGCTGTGCTCAGAAAGGCTGCCCAGTGGGGTGGCAACTCGGGCTGGAAGCTTGCTGGGCAGCTGCACCAACCCAGCCACTTGCCATTCAGAAAACAAGCTCCCTCCAGAGCAACTCGCCCATTGTGGCTCCAAGACTACATTCAAAGTCATGAACAGGATGTGTTATGTAACCAAAGGCAACAGTTCATCTCGGCCTCACTCCAGAACTTTGTTATTAAAAAGAGCTAAGACCATTTACTGAGTTACTACTATATTTCAGTCATTCTGTTAAGGGTTGTATGTACATATCTGGGTCAATCCAAGTCAGTCCTCTCTAAATGTTAAATATTTTTCTCCATTTTAATGATATGGAAACTAGTCCATGGAGAAGCTTGGTAACTGTCAAGATTACCCAGGCAACACAGGTGAAGCCATGTCTAAATGGCCCCATCCAACCCACCCAAGTGTCAACAGCCATCACCCTGCTGCACACAAAGGGCAAGCCCATGGTTGCCGCCGTCCATGGGTTTCAAAACCCCCCTGCCACCACGTCACTATGGCGACATGCTTCCCCCATCATGTTGCTTCCAGTTCCCCTCTCCTCCAGTGCCCATTATAGCCCCCTGACCTTCAATTTCTGGGGACACTCCCATGTCTTGTTTCTCTACAGGGCCCCATGCAGAGCAAATGTGGCCAATGCAAGGTCCTCACTGAGCCCCCAAGGAGCCTAATTTGGGGGACCCCAAGTCAATTCTCAAATTTCTAGACCTGCCATATGTGTGTCTACATGCATGGCTACAGTCCAATATTATATTTTGGACTCCAAAGAAAGCTGAGCATGGAAGGATTGATCTAACTGTGGTGTTGGAGAAGACTCGAGAGTCCCTTGGACTGCAAGGAGATCAAACCTGTCAATCCTAAAGGAAATCAGTCCTGAATATTCATTGGAGGGACTGATGATGAAGCTGAATCTCCAGCACTTTGGCCACCTCATGCAAAGAACTGACTCATTGGAAAAGACCCTGATGCTGGAAAAGATTGAGGGCAGGAGGAGAAGGGAATGACGGAGGATGATATGGTTGGATGTCATCACCGACTCGACAGACGAGTTTGAGCAAGCTCCGAGAGTTGGTGATGGACAAGGAAGCCTGGTGTGCTACAGTCCATGGAGTCACAAAGAGTTAAGACATGACTGAGTGATTGAACTGAACTGACAGTCCAATATTAGATGACCTGGTGGTACTGTTGAGTTACCAAGAAAGATAAAATTGCCCTTGATGATTTGTGAGCCTCAGACAAATACTGGATCTCCTGTGTCTGTTTCCTTAAATGGTGACAACACTTGTACAGACCTCACAGGGTGTTGTGAGAATTATGTTAATACAAGCAAAGTGCTTAAAAATGTGCCCAACTTACCATGTTAGGATAATTACTATCATTGGTATTGTCAACTTACTGCTCTCGTTAAGGCAGAAAAGTACCGACTGAATTTTAGAAATAATTCTATCAGGAAGGTAAAATTTTTGAAGGGCTGATACTCAACGGCTAATCTCTGGGTATGTGAGAACCCAGCTGGTCTGGCACTCCTATCGCCTAGGGGCAGGATAACTCAGAGGCGTGGCCCCATAAGGAGGTGAGAGATAAAGGACCAGGGAGTCCTGGGGTTAGTTTGATCTTTCTCAAATTGCCAAAGTAAGATTCCCTGAACAGCAATGCCCCTCCATCCAGTGTCTTAAAGAGATTGAATAGCAACCACTTAGAGGAAACTTTCTATTTATTTATTTTTAAATTTTTATTTATTTGTGTATTTATTTTTAAATTTTGGTTGTGCTGGGTCTTCACTGCAGTGCAAAGGCTCAGTAGTTACAGTTCAAGTGTTGCTTTCTAGTTGCAGCACACAGGCTTAGGTTCTCCGTGGCACATGGGATCTCAGTTCCTGGACTGGGGATTGAACCCATGTCCCCTGCACCAGAAGGTGAATTCCTAAGCACTGGACCACCAGGAAGTCCTTAGAGTAAGCTCTTCAATCAGAAAAGCAGTATTGTTGTAATGATCTTGCTCTCTGATGGTTTCATTGCTTCCCACCCCCATCCTTTTACTACAGTTTCAAAGACAGATACCAGCCTTCTGGCCTTTGGGTGAAATCAAGCACAGTCTCAACTGCTGATTCTCTGGCTCCCACCATGGCAGGTCCCATTGGAAGAGGTGGGTGGATGACATGGGCTTCCTGGCTAGCTCCATCAAAACTGAATCCAACCTCAAGCTCAAGAGTTGTACTCAGTGGACATTATTTCTATCCTGACCACACTGTTATGGATTCTGCCTATGCTGAACATGGCAGGAATAAAGATTTGTTTTTTACTAATAATTGGTCCAATTCAAAATGAATCTTCAGACTTCCACTTTCAGCTATTCTTACCCTCTTGCCTGAAACCAGACAAAATATGTGAAAGGCACTGGGTGTCAGGCAGTGAAAGGCAGTGATTCCTAAGAGATGAGAAACCAAGGAACTGAGCCTGAGAGGGTGTCATGGGCTTTTGGGGGGTTATGCTGGGTGAGGGAGAGAAGACAGCTGATTTGGGGAGAATAAAGATAAATGAGAACATTCCAGGGGATAAAATACAATGACTATTTTATCCCCTAAACATAAACAAGCATGCCACATGCCCATGGGTTTATAAAACAAATTCTATAAAGCTATTTTTGGTGATGCTCACATTTGTAAAGGGCTCTGTGATTGTTCTGGGCCCAAGTTCACGTCGACACCCACACCCACACTACCAATACAGAGCCTCGCTGGGGCTCTCCCCACCTCCAGTCTCACCTTTGCCCCTCCCTCCACTGCAGTGACCACAGTGATCTTTGGCAAATCTGATGCTGTCCCTCACTGGCTCAAACACTTTCAGTGGTTTCCTGCAGCTTCCTTGGTCCCCAGAGCACACATAAACTCGTTCTGTAAGACCTAGGTCCGAGGTTGAGTTATTCCCAGTCATTCCTTCCAATGAACCCTAACACTGTACCTCTCCAATTTAGTATGATCCACAGTGAGACTCTTGTGTGCCTTTTTTTACTATTAAAAAAAGTTTTCTTTAATTTTTTTTGACATGGACCATTTAAAAAATCTTTATAATGTGTTACAATATTGCTTCTGTGTTATATTTTTTTTTTTTTTTTTGCCTGTGGGATCTTAGCTCCTCAACCAGGGATCAAACCCATACCATCTGGATTGGAAGGTGAAGTCTTAACCACTGGACAAAAGGGAAGTCCCTCTTGTATGTTTTATACAGCATTTCTCAGGAGCCCACCAGCTCCTCCCAGGCTGCTTCTCATCTGCCCTTGGATCTCCAGGGCCCAGCACGGAGTCCGGCATGGAGTAAGCGCTCCTAGAGCACCTACTGAAGAGAGTTGACCCTCATGAGAAGGCTGCGCTCAGAGAAAGGCCCCGGGGCACTGCAGTAGGCCAGGCCTCCTCTGAGCACCCAAGTCCTTCACAGCTGTTCTGAGTCACAAAGGTCACCATGACATCAGGCTCAGCTTAGACCTGTGGGCTAAGGCCTCTACAGATGGGCTGATCCAACACCTGCATTTTGCAGATGAAGAAACTGTGGCCTAGCAAGGGCCAGTGCCTGGCCTGAAGCCACATGGCCTCACATACCAGACCAGGGTGCAGTCTCCTGGGCTCCAGGCCAGTGTCCTGCCAGTTTTTGCACCAGGTTTGATGGGACCAGTGGGAAACTGGTGAGTATTTTCCACATAAAGAAAGAGCTTCACCTCCCCCATCTTCCCTTATCTCCAGCAGTGGAAGGCTAAGGACGGGAAAAATGGGAGGAGACTTGGAAGGTGATTCAAGGCCAATGGTGGAGAATCTAGAGCTTTCTAGAGGTACCAAGGCATTAGTGTAGGCTCTTCAAACAGGCTGACTTAATTGGAACAGGGCTTCCCACTGAAGCAGTGCTCAGTCATGTCTGACTCTTTGTGACCCCATGAACTGTAGCCCACCAAGGCTCCTCTGTCCATGGAATTTTCCAGGTAAGAATACTAGAGCAGGTTGCCACTTCCTGCTCCAGGGGATCTTACCGACCTGGGGATCAAACGCGTGTCTTTTGCATCTCCTTCATTGTCAGGGGCATCCCTTACCACTAGTGCCACCTGGGAAATGCAGGCCACCAGGGACTGTGAGGTTGCTGTAAGTGATGGGTCCTGATTTATGGGCGCTCCAACTAGTAGTACATGGAAAGAGGCAGAGTATATCTCACCTGCACATCAAGGTCTTTGCTGGAAACTCTCAGCTCAGTGGATGCAGAAATCAAAAGAGAAGATCCTGGGTAGAGAACAGCAGGAAATTTGTCCCTGGATTCTATGGTCTGGACTTAGGAAGGGTCAAGAGGTCTAGGAGGTGACCTTGGAGTACTGGTGACAGTAACTGTGAGTCCCACCAGTGAAGGCTAAGACCAGGAGCCAGCCCCTAGTTGCTGGAACACAGGACTGGCCAGCCAGGGACAGTGTGGGCTGGAGTCCCAAGGACCAGTTGACCTTGAGGAGCACCAGGAGCCAATGCTTGTCCTATAGTTATAATCCTTGCTCTTTCTATATTTATTTTCCTTCTGTCCTCCTTTCAAATGTAGTAAAGTGTTGTTTTAAAACATCCAGATTATCTCAGCTGGCTCTGGGAAACCAAGGGTGTTGGTGGTGCCTATGCAGGGACGGGGGTGGGGTGTAGCTCCAGAGAGAAGGCTCTAGAGGGGCAGGAAGAGCTGCTGGGCACTTTCCAGGCCCACTGGAACATTCTCCTCACAGAGTCAGGCCCTCAAGGCTGGGGATTTTACCATGGGAAGTGAAAACCTTTTACCACCACCCTCTGAGTGGACTTCCAATTCTTAGACTCAGTTTTATTCTACAAATCACAAATCCTCTTGATTTGATTACCATTCAGTACACAGTTCCTCCCCAGGAACAATTTCTTTAAAAAAAAAAAAAAATCTGAAGTTAAATGCAATGTATTAACAATAGTCAACTAAAACCACAAAGACAAAACCACATTTCTGCATCTGATCTGGAAGTCTAAGAAAATGACAGGCAGGTTGGTCTCTCTTATTGAATATGGGTGGGCAACTGTTTAAAATTCAAACTAATTCTGAGTGTGTGTGGATGTCTAGCTTATTGGTTTGATGTTTCTGGTTACCCTTTTTCTTGTTGAGAACTGTGACATGTGATCCCATTAACGAGTGTTTTCTGTGCCCTGGCAGGTCAGCGTAGGAGACTGGGACCCCATTTCCAGCTCTTAAGAACCCCTGGCCATCCCTGTTCTTGTGGTACATCTCCCCCTCTACCCTTAGGGTGTGCGTGCATGTTAAGTCACTTCAGTCATGTCCGACTCTCTGCGACGCTATGGACTGCAGCCTGCCAGACTCCTTTGTCCATGGGATTCTCCAGGTAAGAGAAATAAATTGTCATGCCCTCCTCCAGGGGATCTTCCCGACCCAGGGACTGAACCCACATCTCCTATGTCTCTTGCATTGGCAGGTGGGTTCTTTACCACTAGTGCCACCTGGGCAGCCCAATCCTTAGGGCTGTGGTGTCCAAATGCCAAGTGATGAGAATTATCTGAGACTGATTCTGTGGTGTGACCTCAGACCCACTGAATCAGAATCTTGGGGTGGGATCTGGGGAGCCCAATTTTTAACTAGCACTCCAAGTGATTTTACCACGCAATCTGAGGACCAAAATGAAGGCTGAAGAATTGCCCTGTTTACTGAAGAATCACCCTGTTTAAACACACAGTAGATGTACCCACATACACAAGCTATCACTTATTAACTATCTGTTTACTGCTAGGGTCTTTACTGACTTTAGCTCCTTTACACGAACCATAGCAGATAAGCAACCCCCTTTCTACAGTCAAGGAAACCAAAAGGTTAAACAACTGACCAAAGGACACAAAATTGAGAAAGAGTGCAAAGTCCATCCAGCTCTCCGGCCCCCACGCATTTCTCATTCTCACTGCCTGTTCCCTCCTGAATGGGAAAGACAGGCACCCAGAAGGAACTGAGCGTGCGGGCTGCTGCATGTCACCATCTGCTCCACTGTCTCCTTCCCCAGGCGGTGGGGCTCTGCCCATCACGTTCCACTTAGCGAAGCCCAGCGTCTTTCAGATGTCCTCTTCATGTCTTTGAGCCCGCTTGGCTTATTCTTGACAGCGCTGAGCCCGTCTCTCATCGTGGCCCCTCCATCACTCTGCCCCTTGAACTCCTGAATGGCTGTAGTCACACTGATGTCATCCGCGCCCTCCCGTCCCCTTTTGGACTCATCAGTTCTGCCGTTTGAAACCTCCATCCTTCTTGAGGGTTTGCTAGGTCAGGCCATCACTTCTCTGAACCTCTGACAACCCATGTGCCTGCTGCAGAAGTGTGGGCTGAGCTCCTGGGGCAGGGTGGCCTGAGCCAGATGGGACAGACCCTGCTGGACACCCAGTTGAGGTCACAGTTGGCTGTGCTTTCAAACCCCAGAGAGAATTGGTCTCTGGAGTCTGAGAGTCAGCCCCCAGGATGCCAGAATAAAGGGCTTGTTTTAGCCTCAGGAAAGCACTTTGGGATTCTGGGGGGTTATGGGCAGGAAGGGTACATTTGACTCAACACTGAGAGGTACAACTTGAAAGTCTCAAGCAAAGTGTCTCAAGTCCCCTGAGAGAAATTACAAGGAGTAGAGCCAGCCTATCTAACAGGAGTTTCAGTACTTGAGGCTCTATGAAGAACCCGGGCTTCCTTGGTGGATTAGTGCTAAAGAATCCGTTGGCCAAGGCAGGGGACGCAAGTTTGGGGTCTTCCCTGGGTCAGAAAGATCCCCTGGAGAAGGAAATGGCAACCCACTCCAGTATTCATGCCTGGGAAATGCCATGGACAGAGGAGCCTGGCAGGCGACAGTCCATGGGGTCACAAAAGCGTCAGATACAACTTAGCGACTAAACAACAACAAAAGAACCACCAGGGGAGAGAGTCCAGCCTCTCCGGGAACACAGAAGAAATTGTGATCCTCGTGGGGAGTGGGAGGTACGGCGGAAACTGGGCCAAGAGGACCACCTGGGGTCAGGGGGCAGTGATGTCTGTGTGGCTAGACACCCCCCCCCGACCCCATTCAAGTTCAGAGCCATGGTGACAGCAACTCACACTGGCAGGTGCAACGAGTCATCACAATGAGACCCTGAGCAGGCAGCTCGCAAGGAGGCTGTGGCATATGAGCGACAGGACTGGTGGTCTGCATTTCCATCTCGTTGAGGGACATGGTTGGAAGGGGGGCAAGAAAGAAGAGTTTTTCTCCTGGGCAGCAACCTGTCGTCTAGAATAAGGGCTGCCAAACTATAGCTAGGGGCCACATCTGTCTTGCTGTCTGTTTGCTTAGAATAACTGGCAAATAAGAATGGATTTTTGCATTTTAAATAGTTGGGGTAAAAAAAAAGTATTTCACGACACATGAAAATTATACAAAGTTCAAAATTCAGTGTTTAGAAATAAAGTTTTATGGGAACACCATCATGCCTGTTTATCTACAGATTATCTCCAGCTGCTTTTGTGATTAAAAAAAAAAAAAATCAGAGAGGAATAATTGTGACAGAGACTGAATGGCCCACATAAACCTAAATGGTTGCTAACTGGTGCTTTACAGAAAATGATTGCTGACCCTTATGCTAGAAAAATCCTTGTAACATCCCCCAAAAGTTATTTATCCAATTGGTTTCCTCGATGGTGGGATCAAAAACTCCCCCAAGCCAATCCCACGTGGCTGGGCAGAGCGCCCCCTCCACCTGCCCTTCCCCACAAGCCCTGGCTGCTGATGCTGCTAGAAGCCACTGAATGCTCTCTGGGTCGAAGAGGCCCTTGTCTGGCAGAGAAAACATAATAGTGTGTTGGGGGAGGAAGCACGCGTGTGAAATCTCCAGCCTGGAAAGCCCTGGCTCCCTCCAGCCCCATTTTTGCCACTTCCCTGGGCCGCTAGGTCCCTGTGGGGGAGCAGCCCTGGTGGGGGACGAGGGGGCTGGCTCTGGGGCTCAGGCGGGAGGAACATCTGAAACAGCAGCTTTGGAGAGAGGAAACGCCCCTGCCATGCAAAGTCCTCTTTGTTCATCATCACCATTATTAGAAATGTGCACATCCCAGCAAAACCAGTGGGTCACACAGTTACAAAAGAGCCTGCCACACTGGAGCAAGAGGGTTCTGGGCTTTTTCGGCATGCAGGTTCTAATTCCTGGTACAGGGAAGTTGTTCAGTGGAAGAACAGAATGACTTCATTGTACAGTGAGTTCACCGTGGTCGTCCAGAACATTATCTTTCATTCTCTGCTGACCCTCTGCCCAAGGGCAGGGGAAGGAGGTCTGAAGTTCCAGGGAACTGTGTGAGTTGGCAACCCCTCGGAAATGAGGCTCATTGGTTGTATAGCAGGAATTATGATGATATTGCAACCCATGGGCCAATGGGCAACAACAGGGCAGTCTGCCAGGACACAGCACTGGCTGGCACCCCAGCTTCAGCCTAGCAGCTGGGCATGGTCCACATCATCTTGGCTCCAGGTGTGAAACTGTTCAGCCCAGGTTGATCAACCCCTCAGCAGTGGTGTGGGCTGACACGTTACTTAACATCTCTGAGCCTTGGTTCCTCATCAGCTAAGTGGGAGATGTGATGAAGAGGGAGAGCCTACTCTCACCTGGCAGAGCTATCATAGCATTATTGATAGTACAGGTGACACCCTTAACCGACCTTGTAGATTTCAACAAATTGTAGCTAGTGTTACCATTAACTTCCTGATGTCCAACAGAACCAGGGAATCTGCGGCACACGTGTTAATGCTTTCACACACAGTCTCTTAGTGTCCCAAGCAGACTGTAAGCTCCTGGAAGGCAAAGGATATCAAGGAATAGATATCATCTAGGAACATCTGGTATTGGGCTTGGAGTTTTAAATCAAATGCTTGTTTTTCTAATTCTCAGCAACCCCAAAGTGCATACCATCATCATCGACATCCTCCTGAGGAAAGCTGGGCTGGGAGTCGTGTGTGAGAGCGTGCAAGGAGTCGGGGAGGCATACTGGGTTTGGAGCTCTGGCCTTTCTCCTCACCTTGGGTCCCTTGCACCCTGCTAGGTACGGGCCTGGCACTCTGGCAAGAGGCTGGTAGCATAAAGCACACAGCCTCTGATTTGACATTTCCTGAAACAGAGGCTGTGGCCAAGCAGCAGCCAAACTTCTAAAGTCAAAGGCAAGGGAAGAATCCTTTTCCTTTGAGTAGTACCCGCAGTAGGATGGAAAAGGAGCCCACTGGAGAGCTGCCTGTAGGACTGAGCTGGAGAGACGGGGGCTTCTCCCCCGCCCCACGCTGATCATGTGAAGGCCAAGGAAACTTATCCCTCATCTCGGGGAGGGACAAAAGGCACAAGGACAATCAGGTACATGGAGCCAACCTAACTGAAGCGAAGAAGCACGGAGGGAACCTGAAATAGCAGGGGTGGCAGAGGAGTAATCGGCTGCCAGGAGGCTGCTTCTCCCAGCCTCCAGCTGACCCAAGCCAATGTCAAGATTCTTTCCGAAAAAATCTTTGCCTAGCTGGTGTTTATTCAAGGATAAGATGACCCAGCTACCACTATATTTAGTGCATGAAAATCTACAGGTGTGTGACTCCAGGAACTGCTTCAGTTCAGTTTGCTATTAGTTTTGAGTCCCCTCCCCTGTGGGTTTTCTTGTGCCGTAGCTGTGGGTGAGCTGATTTCCTGACTTCTATACAGTCTGCCTGCACTCCCTCACCCGCTTCTTTGGCTTGGGGATAGTTTAAATACTCCTCTATCGCGTAACTTCTTCTTTAAGGGAAAAAGGATGCTGTTTCCATTTTAATCGTGATATTAAACTGTATGCCAACCCCAATCCAATAGAAGCACCTTATTTCAGCTTAGTCAGCTGGCTTTATTTTTGCTTTGAACTGATCAGTTTAGTCAGTCTCTTCGGCCTCCATTTAATAACATTTACTAACCACAGACTCAGGAGGTGTGCTCTTTGCTCTCCAAATGCTCCTGTTGGAAGGTGAGATATTTGTTTTCCTCGCCTCCTCCACATGTCACCCTGTAAAATACAGGTTGAAGGCCAAACAGCATATTGCAGAAGGGCTAAAAGCTTGAGTCCCAAAGTTAGACACCCTATAGCCCTGTCCTGCCTCTTTCAGCTGTATGATGGTCTGGTTTCCTCTGTAAACAGAATCATCCCCTGAGTTGTCGTGAGCGTCAGTGCAAACACTTAGCACAGGACAACGTGCTCAGTGACATTCCTGGAACATGGTAGCAAGCCTGCAGTAGGTACCCCCACCTCTGTCACCTGATTCACAAAGGGATGGTTGTCTGAGAAAAGCTGCTGGCCTGTCCAAGGAATGCCTTTCCTGCACAAGTGGAAGTGGATCTATTACCAGGCAACTCAACACCTCCTCGGCCCTTAAGAGGGGCTGGCATAACAACTAATATTGTCAGGTGATCTGTGGTTTACACAGTGCCTTTGGGGGCTTAAGAGGGGGAAGAACAGGGCCTTGGAGACAGGCTATTGTGCACAGGCTCTGCCTTGGGAGTGCTGGGACCTTCTGGTCCTTGTCTGTAATGTGGGAATACTGCTCCCTGCCACCAGGTCGCTGAGGCCCACAAGCGGACATGCATGTAATGTGGATATGGTAAACACTAAAGCCTTGGTCAAATGTGAGCAACTGTCATTCCATTTTTTCAAGGCTTTAGCTTCCAACAGACCCCTTGAGCAAAAACTCGAGACACTACGCATATCAAACAGATGCAAATTGTTTAGGAGACTCACTGTTCTGTTGCCTGTCTCCACTCTGTCTGTCTCTCACACACAGAGTACAGCTTCAGAGCCCTCCTTCCCAGGTAAGGCATCTAAAAGAAGGCAGGTGACACCTGCTTCTCATGCTTCCCCCTGGGACCACTTGGAAGACACTTCCTACAGGAAAAGGCAGCCTGAGTGGTGACTATAACGAGACAGACCTGTGACACAGCCGTGGCCAGAAGAGGCGAGCCGGCTTGCTCCTAGCCAGGTGTGGAATCACCTTCCCAGGCATGAAACCTAGCCTCCCACCATGCCCCAGCTTCTGTGGCTTTCTGGTGGTGCTCGCAGCCATCTGCTCAAGAGAGGGAGGCAGATCAAGCAGCTGAGAGACATGTGGTTCATCTGCCCGGCCAGCACATTCTTCCAGACAGCATTCACCCTCGGGAGGGGGACACAGCCCTGTGTACAGGAGAAAGCACAGGGCTGGGCGGCAGGAAGCCAGCACTGTGGGCCCAGCTCTGGGGCTGTCACTCAGGGCAGGAAGCCACTGGACCAATTCCACCTTAGCTTTTGGCAGGTGGGGGACCAGACCCTCACCTTGGTGCTTTCCACCTTGCTATGTCCCACCTGGACTTGCTTCTTGACTCTACCTGCCATTCTGTGCACAAGGAGGGGCAGGCCTTTCGAGAGGATGAAGGTTTAATAGAGGGTGTGTCACAGTTGCCTGTGCTTCTCCCTGAGGCACAGGATAAACCCTCTCAGGTGTTGTTAATGCTCTCAGCATTTTCCAGCAAATGCTAATCCTCAATTACAAGTATGTGACTCTTCCAGCCAAGTCACTCCTTGGAAGGAGTGAAGGAGGAAAACTGCCCACTAATTGCAAGTGTGTTCCTGGAGATCCTGGGTGGCTGTGGGAGCAGTCCTCCAATGCTGAGGAATTGCCTTCAGAGGTGATTCAGGAGTTCTACTAAAACACCATAGGGGAAAAAGTCTGGGGGATATTAGGTGGGTGGGGAGTTAGGAAGAAAATAGCAGAGTGTTAAGTTTGCAGCCTAAGTATTGACCTTGTCTAGGAGGTCGAGAGCTTGTGGTCACGGTGTTACAGCATTCAGGAGATAACTACTGAGCACCACCACTGTCCACATCAGTTGCTGTGCGTGTAAATATTGGTCTGGACGATGGCTGGACTCAAATGTCTCCTGGCATGAGAATGAGGCATGATAACACATCCATGTTAGTATCCAGGATTCAGCCTCCTGGTTGCTAGTGGCCCAAGTTCAACTCCTCTAGGGGCAAAAAAAACAAAAAAAAACAAAAAACATGCCAAGTTCAACATTTGCACAAGTTCAGTCTCTGCCAGTTGTGTGGGAGGCAGGCCGGGGGAAACGAAACAAACAGGTGTTCACAATTCAGGTGAAGAACTAATGTAACCCAGTAAGTAAGCAAGTAGAAGCGGGGGAAGGTGGCCCGGGAAGCCAGGAAGGTGCGACAGCTCAGCTAACGTCAGGGGCTCTGGGACCAGAGGAAGGCCTGCTCGGCAGAGAAGGTACTGATACAAGGCTGAAGCTGGCTTGTATACATGGTGAGGGACTCTCCCACCCTGGCACAGCAGAACCTTAAGCAGGTTTTAATGTCTGGGAGGAGCAAAGGCAAGTCTGTTTTAGAAACAGCCCTCGGATGAGTCAAGAAAAATGGAGGGGAGACCAATGACCTGACTCATGAAATAAATCAGGCGAGAGGTGGAGGCAGTGCCAAACATTTCAGAAGGAACACGCAGTGCAAACGAGGAGGAAAAGGATCCTGGTGCTGGCTGGTAAGCAAACAGAAGAGTGTAAAATTGCTCTTTGATGGATCCTGATGCCTGTGGCCATGGAGGGAGCAGAGAGAAAGTCACTCTAAGCTTCACGAGCAGTTCGAGGCCCAGACTAAGTCAAGCCAGGGTGTGTTGGTAGCTAGAATGGAGGTAGTCTACCTGAGGCTAAAGACGCCGCTGATTTGGTGTTGACAGCGCCGGGATGAAGGGCAGGGTGAGGAGGCAACAGGGACGGTGCAGCTGGGAGTCAGGGCTTCCGAGAAAGGGTCATTAGATAAACACGCCAAAGCAGTGATCCGGAAGGACCCCACATAATGGACTCCAGAGAATGCTCATCCTCAGACTGGAAGGTTTAAGAAGGAGCAGCAAGAGGCAGGTTGAAGAGAAGGGAATGAAGGATTTTACACAAAGATAAGACAACCACTCATGTTATCACTTCATCACTTCTACACTTCTTTTCAACTGTGAAGAAACCGTGATTCCACTGGTATCTAGTACAGTTGAGGTTGATTTGGTTCTTACTGAAACAGGTCTGGGGCCAAAGTCAAATTCCAGAGAACCGAGCCTTCAGCACTGAATCAAACAAGATGCCATTGAAGGTGGATTTCACCATCTAATGTAGCCGTTAATAGAGATGCTGTGATCGATAACAAAGCTTAGTTGAAATCCAAATATTGAAGAAGCTACGGCCCCCAAATGTAACCACACATCCCTTCCCCTAGAGAAAGCATCATCTTTCAGACAAGTATCCAAGGCTGATCACGTTGATAAACACCACCATGCTACATACTTCCTGAAACCTAAAATAAGTTCACCATCCAGGAGACACAAAGAAATGAGCAGAGCCGACATGGTCTTTTTAAATAAATCTTTATTTCTCAAACTCAAAGCTTTATTTCACCAAGTTCTAACACATGTTGTGTTGACAAGTGATTTCACCTGCATCCCATGAGAAAGTCAGTGGCCATACACCAAAGAGGAAACCTCACACAACCTAGGAAATTAATAATGGAAAAGCTATGCAAGTATAGAATAACAAAAAACTTTCAATTTAGTCTAATTTGTATCTTTTCATCTATGGTAATTTGGAAATTAATGGATAAAGACTTAATTTTCCTAAAGCAGCAATTTTTTTTACTAAAAAAAAAACAAAAAACAAAAAAAAAACCAGATGGCTTGAGTTTTGAAACACCCAGAGATCCATATTATTTAACGACTTCCTCTTTAGTGGATGGTTTTCTCACCTTCGTATGCAAACACACTTAACGATTTGTACCAACTCCCACTAGCCCAGGCAAAACTCTAAGCATTTTCTTTTGCTTCCACTTAAAACTATTTTTTAAGTGATAGTAAACAAGATTTAGAACTTGACCTCACAAAAAAGCATTTTCTTTCCTGATCCTCACCTTGGAAGTCTCCACAAATAATCCTGAAAGGTTGCCTGGTCTTTTAAAATATATCCCCTGCTATACACCCCTCCCTCGGTGCTCTGAATGGAACTGGCCGAACCAGAGTATGTTCCAAAGTCAGCTGTGACATTTTGGTCTCTGCCAGATGAAAAATTCAAATCCAGCCTTGGCAACTGGAAGCTCTTTCACCTCCCAGAGTCCACCCCAAGGGTTCTTCCCCAGTGTGGAGCCCCAGTCAGATACCCAGGAAGCAGCTTCCCTGGGGAGCAGCGGGGTCTCTGCTCACAACTACATAACTCTCATTTGTTCTCTGGAAGAGGAAGTTTCAGCTCAGAATCCAGCGCATCCTAGAACAAGGCACCGGGACCAGAAAGTTAACTAAAAAGGAGGGGTTCCTAAAGTTAGGAAGTTGCTTTTGAGTGGCACTATTTCCCAAAGTTCACAAAGCAGTACTAGTTGTAATCTACTGTGAAGGTAATGGGCTAGTGCTAGCAGAGAGGGTGAAGGACAAGAAGATCTGGGGTTTTAGCAATTTGATTACTAATGCATCACCACAAAACACAGGTTCACACACAGCTCGCCTGTGACTCTAATCCCCAGGGGGTAAAAAAAGTCAAACTGGGGGAAAAAACAAAAACAAACCTTGAATGCCAAACCACATCTGTTACCACATATTAGGAACCTAGCATCTTTCCTACCCACCTCTCTCCATCCTCCAGGTCCCCCCAGCTGTGAACCATGCCACCTCCCACATGCAGTCAGCAGGAACCCTGATCTGAAGGTGTCAGTGATGTAGTTTGGTTTCAGAGCTGAAATTATGGAGTGAGGAATAGCGTCGCACTGCCAAGGGAAGATTTAAAGGTGAGATGAAGCTCAAGGTCAGGAATCTGATGTGTCCTCTTCTGCCAACATAAGGCGGGAAAAGTACTGCTTTAATCCCGCGGCTGCTCAACCTAACTCCAAGAAGCAGGCTGGGCTAACAAGCCGCATGCCTGCAGAAAGCATCAGAAAACTGCTTGGAGCCCTGAAGCAAAAGTGAGGCTGCTTGCATTTATATTAGAACTTGCACTTGAACTGTGGTGCCCTTGGCCTCTGCCAAGTTTCATATTACTCAATACACAAAGAAGAAGAACCACTGGACTCAGTACAGGTTCTGAGTACCTGGTGCTTGTGTGAGCAGCATGAAAGACAGGTTCCAGCTAGAATTTCCAGACACCTGAAATTCAAGGTTACCTGGTTTAGTCTGAGGCAGGCCAGAGGCTCCTAGAGCAGGTAGAGACGCCGCTAGCCCAGGAGGTGTTTAAAAGTGCAGCTTTGGTGAGTGCACTTTTTTACCCTGGTGGTTCTAGAACACAGGTCTACTCTCCAACTTCAAAACGGCTGGGCTGACTAAGAGCTTCAGGTGAAGGGCCATTGTGCAGTGGTGGTAAAGAACTCAGGGGCTTGAGATTTCTAGCAACTTCTGTGCCTCCCTTCATCCTTAAAGGACTAGTACCAGAAAGAAAAAAAAAAAAAAAAGGCAGTAGAAAGAACTCCAAGGACAAACTGGAAATTTAATTACTTGATGCAGTTCTGACCCCATCTTCATCTGGACCCTGGTTACCCTGATCCATGAGCCTTCCAGTAGAAGCAATACTGACTTCTGTGAGCAAGTGGTTATGTTGGTGGCTTCATCATATTTCAAAGCTTTGGTTAAACAGATCTGTTATCTTTGTGTAAACATGTTGCCATCTGACCACAATGGCAGCCTTTTAAGGTTGTGGATGATCACATAGTTTTTAAAGCTGGGGTTCACTCTTCATTGCCCTTTTTAACACTGAAGCACCCCAGGGCCCCCTCCATGCAGAACCAGTCTTGACTCAAAGCCAGCAGATTCAACTGTTAACTGTCAGCTCACAGGTAACAGGAACTAGTTACACTAAGAAGTGGCTTCTATTCACCTTGTCCACAACAGGGATACCAACTAAGCCCTGGGTTTCAGTCACACTTGATCTGCTTTCCAGAGGACCAAGATATTACATTCCAGAACAACAACAAGAACAACAACAAAAAAAACCCTGAAAATATAATCTTTAGAAAAAGGTAAACCACTCCTTTTCTACTAAACATTATGGTAACTTCATTGCTTCAAGCAAGGAGAAAACAATCACTCAGGGCTTGGGATTTTTATGGCCACAGGAAAACATCAAAATCAGGAGTATGGATTTGATTAAATCACTTAAGAAACCAAGCTGGCTGGCAATATGGCGTTTCTCTGCCCTTGATACCCTAAAGTGATGCTTTCTAAGAGATCCCACAAAAAGTTTCAAAACACAAAGTCCCTTATCTAAACCTACTGGGAAAGCAACAGTAGCCTAGAACTCTCCCATTTACTAAGCTTGCTTCAGACTAGAGAATAACACTGTTTTCCTTCTAAAGTGCGAGTATAAACAAGTACAGTCAATCTACCAGCATAAGGAAGATTCTTTTTCATCCTCTCAATTCTTCCCAAATACACCAGAAATAATCCTCTTGAGGTGCCTTGGGGGCTTGCGCGCACACGAGGCCCCACCAGTGGAAGGAGTGCCCACCTCCCACGCAGCACAGGGACAGCGGGTACGAATCTAAAGCAACTTTAAGCCAGGTTCTGAGCACCTGGTGCTTGTGTGAGCAGCACAGTCCGCACGTGCGCAGACCATTCCACAGGTCACTCGGATCTACTGACATGCCTGCATTCACCTGCTGTCCAAAAAGCCTGGAGAAGGAAACCACTATTTTTTGAAAAGAATACAAAAACAAAAATCAGCCAAAGTACTCCAGAAAAAAAAAACAGCCAGTCGTACTTGGAATGTGACCAGAATGGGTTTCCAATTAAAACATGGGAAGCCCCTCGTGTCAGTTACTGCAAAGACTCTAGACGCGGCACCGTCCCTCGTCTTGGAAAGAGCAAAACAAAAGCGAAGAGCTGATAAGCGGGGGGAAGTGTCATTCAACAAGGATTCCTTACTTAAGAAAAGAAAGACTGAACATTCACATTTCCTATTTACAATCACCGCCCCCCCACCACAATTCTACTTAACGTTAGGTTGCACATTTTATGTTGTTTTTCAAGTTACATTTCAAGAAAAGGTCTTTTTTTTTTTTTTTCCTCTCAGCAATACCTCATAATTCCTCGAGATAGCATGGCATCTAAACCATAAACCCATACCCAACCAGATCATAAACTCTCTAGCTATCGGCTTTGGTTTATTGAGGAGACAAATCCTCAGCTCCGCTGACAGAAAATAAACATAAGCAATTCAGCCCCTTGAACAAATAATTAAGCCACAAGAGCACCCTCATGTTTATCATTTTTTCTGCCTGACTAAAACAGATACAAGAAAATAAGACCACCCGCACGACTTTCACGTTAAGTGCTGAGAATTCCAAGTGAGGGCTGACATAGCCTCCCCTAGGCTCCAGTGAGGAGCCCAGCAGCTGAGGCGCCTCCTGCGCTGCCCACGTGCTTCCCAATCTCAACAACTGCCCGGAGCTCAGACGTTCAGGACGTGGCGTGTTAGTGTCTGTTTTGGAAAGATGTGGAGAGGTCATATTTCCTATAGCATTTTCCAAAGTGGCACTGGAATAGCAGGTCCCTTGGCTCATGATACACTGGAGACCCATTCCAATGGGCACACAAAGAAAAAAAAAAAAGCCGAATCAGAGCTGAGTTCCGCTTTAAAAGCCAAACACCTACATCTAGGAGGAGGCTCCCCTACCTGAGAGCCTTGCCCTACCCGGGGTGGGGGCGGGGGGTTTCCCCCTGTGGAAACCCTCAGGTCTCAAGGTTAGTTACAGGGCAGCCAGGTGGGGTAGGGCTGGCTGTAGGTGAGCGGGGGGTGGGCCGCATAGTAGTTGCTGAAGTTGCCGTCGCTGACGTAGGGAGCAGGCTGGTAGTAGCACGTGACGGTGCTGGCGTTGGGGATGATGTTCTGCTCGGCCAGCACGCGCAGGGCCAGCAGGGAGATGAGGTTCAAGGTCTGCCTGCGTTCATGGCCCATGAGGCACACGGTGCTCTCGTTGACCACCCTGCGCAGGGTCATGAGGTAGTCGTACTTGCTCCTCTCCTCCTCGGCGAAGTGGTTCTGCAGGTAGGTCTCCAGCTTCCTCTGCTGCTCGAGGATGTCGGGGAAGTCGATGAAGAACCGGGAGCACATGTAGCGCTCCAGGGTCTTGATCTCATCCTGGTCGGTGGGCCGGAAGTCCCGCACCAGGAGGTTGCTGTACTTGAGCAGCCCCCCGCCCCGGATCTCCTCGGGGTTCTTGGTGGCGATGAGTCTGTTCTGCAGGTGGTCCAGGGCTTCCTCGAAGTCCCCATACACGCTCTCCCCGATGACCGTGGGGTGCAGGTGCTCGGACAAGGGATGGCCGGAGCAGTCGTAGAAGAAAAGCAGGGAGTCCAGAATGATCTGGAACGAGTCCACGCTGAATTCAAACTGGCGCCGGATGGAGTCAACGAACTTGAGCTCCACGTTGCGCCCGTTCTTGTTGGAGAGGGAGATGAGGCTCCAGCGGTCAGCATCTGTGCACACCTTCACCAGCTTCTGGACGTAGGCCTCCTTCAGGGTTGTGGGGCTGATCTTGAGCTTGTTCACACCCTCCGGCAGGAAGTTCAGGAGAGAGCACAGCACCACATCCCTGACCAGCTGAAACTCGGCCTCTGTGGGAAGAGCCACGTGAAAGATGAGGTCCAGGTCTTTGCAACCCAACCCATTGTCTTTGACCAGGACATGGCCGGCCGCAGAGCCGTTCAGCCGGACATCCTGCACTTTGATGCCTGCCTCCTCCAGCCGGCCACGGACAGTCTGCACAATGTCCTTGAGTGTGATCTCCAAGGTGGGGAAGTTGCCTCGGCCATGGATGGGCACCACCTCAGTCAGGACCTCGTGCAGACGGCTCACCTGGTCCCAGGTGAGCACGCTGAAGGACACGCAGTCCCTGGTACTGCTGCTCTCCTCTGCCATCTTGGGGGATGTTGTTGCCAGGGAAACTGAAAGGGAGGGGGGAGAAACAGAGTTAGGGTTCACTTCTCTGTGGCAAAGCAGCTCCGGGGACTCAGAAATGAGGCTGGTTTCTCTCTGAACATCTTCCTTACTGCCAAGTGGTAAAGTGTACCTACTGTCGGGTGCTGGGGTGAGGATTAAATGAGTTAAACACGTCTAGAACGGTGCCCACATGGAGTGAGGTCAAAATACACATCAGCTTATCCTGTACCAATCTGACAACTTGAGCATTTTGTTTTCTATGCGGTGTGTTTGTTTTGCCCGTTTTGTCTTCAAGAAGGTAGGGTGGGGGTAGAATTTGTGTGTGAGGGCAAGCAGACAATCTTACTAAACCAAGGAGCCAAAACACAGCATTATTCAACAGAGAGTCTATAGGTTTTGCTAATTTCGCCTCTCCTGTTTTTGGCTCCCTATCTACATCCTGAGCTGGCTGACGCCCAGGCCACAATGCCAATACAACACAGGACCCACAAAAGAAGATTTCTTCCTTCCGTGAATAGATGGATTCTCAACTTCAGGCTTAGTCCTGCTAGAACCAAGTATGCTGGTACCCTCTTCACTTTCAGGACCCGTCAGCCCTGTAACAAACACTCCTGTCATCCAGGGTTGGGTCAAGGAATTTATGAATGACAAAATTCCTGAGTAACAAAGGGTTAGGTCAGCTAAGTACTGGAACTGCTGACCCAGCAAGGAGGCCCCACCCAGTATGTGGAAAACCTCCTCAGGAAAGTGTGATTTTTCAACTCTATTTTGAAAAAGAATCCCTTCAACCTACCCAAGGAAAACAAAGTTAGCACTCAATACTAGGAGAAAAAGTTTTCCCAGGTGTCTCAGTGGTAAAGAATCCATCCACCTGCCAATGCAGGAGCCACAGGGGACGCAGGTTCGATCCCTGGGTGGGGAAGATCCCCTGGAGAAAGAAATGGCAACACACTCCAGTATTCTTGCCTAGGCTGAATCGCATGGACAGAAGAGCCTGGAAGGATTCAGTCCATGGGGCTGCAGAGTTGGACACGACGGAGCACGTATGGACTAGGAGAAAAGCATGCTTCTCCAACATCGCCTGCTAGAGCCACGAAGTTACCCCGGCAACTTTCAACTTAAGTTATACTGTTCAGAAAACAAAACAACAGATCCCTGGAAATTCTGATATGGAATGACAAAAACAGATATGTTAGAAAGTCCAGGTGCCGTGGCTCCACATGGGTCACGCATTAGCTAGATGGATGGAAGAGACTGAGGTGCTGTCCTCAGACTTCACAGAAAACAGAGGTGCGCCACCTGTTCACTTTTCTGACTTGCTAGACACACAAAAGCCGTCCCAAGGACCTGCAGCTGCACTGACTGGAAGCTGCTGCCTTTGCAAGCACACCCAGCACACGTAGTCTTGGGCTTCCAACTTGGGTTTTCGGTCCTGTGCTGGTGGTGGCTTGGGCCCTTGCCTTATCTACAGAGCTCAGATCGATGGGATGGCTGTCGGTCTGTGTTGGGGGCACTAATGGACACACCAAGACAAGCAGCTTTCCAGGAGCTGGCCAGCAAGGAGAATGAGAACGTGACATCTCAGTACGAGAAAGAAAATGTAATATGAAGGCAGAAGAAAGAAGTGTCAGTTGACTGGGGCAAACAGGAAGGTCACAGAAAAGCTCATTTATGGGGCAGGGACACGAGCCAGCAGAAAGGCCACAAGAGTGCTCCGCCGCGGCAGAAGGCAGCAGGCAGGCGAGAACCTGGTGAGCTGTCCAACCTGGCCATCACGCACCTCTCTCAAGTCAGAGCACAGGCTCCCTTTAGTAGGGAGGTTAGGGAACTGAATTTGCTGGTTGGCAATGGGAAGGTGGACGATCATGTGATCAAAGCAGACTCCAGGAAGACCGGTGGGGGATGGGTGCCCTTCTGCTTGTTGCTGAAGCATACTTGCCAAGGGGAAGATGAAACTTTCCCTGCAAACCTGTTTGGACAGCGTTAGAAAGCCCTGGGCTATCTAGATTATCCTATCAATACCAACCGAAATTTGTGACGAAATACTTGACGTTTACTGTGGCTGGCCTTTGGCGTCAAGTCAAATTCGGGACAGTAGAGATCTCTCTGCAATGTGCTCTTATATACACTTGGTTCTTTGTGGCCCTTTTAATGATGATGGGCAAAGCATGAAGTACACTTGCGCCAACTGTGCAGGACACCACACAATTAAGTCCAAACGATTATAGAAAAGCATGGCTCCAACTGTGCTTTGACACCCTGCTAAATTATGATTTGGTGACATAGATTTCTGCCAGGTACGCTGAGTTACCTATAAAAATACAACTTGCTATACACTGTGTATCAGATCTTAGTGTGTTTCCAAGGTTCGTGTTTAAGAAGTCACAGCAACACAGGAGCTGAGATTCAATCAGTACTTGGAAAAGGAGGAACAATTAATTTTAAGAAAATCTCCAGGAAGAAACTCAATAATGCTGTAGGAATCACTTTTGTCCTCACTTTTAAGGACTTGTTTAAAAAAAAAAAAAGTCGTCTAGAGTTAAAGTCAGGACTGTTCCCACTCTAGAACAGTGACTCTTAACATTAGAAATAGGACATCTTAGACCTGGGAGAATATGAGGAAAGCTAGCACTTGTTCTTGGTGTGGGGAGGGGCGGTGGGAAGGTGGGGGAGTACATATGCATGAAAATTTTCATATATTTTTAAAGCTCTGAACTTGCCATAGATTCAAAGTTAGAATCTATTTTAGAGAAAATTTGTAAGGTTCTAATGGGAGGAGGAGCAGGAACAGTCAAAAAAGTTATGAAAAAATGGAAAGAGGTCTACTAGCCTGGTAGGAGATATTATGAAGCCACAAAAATGGAAACAGCATAGTACTGACACAAAAAGACGGACAAATTTATAAAACAGAATTTTTAAAAGTCAGAAGGAAAATCTAGTACATAAGGGAAAGTTTTCTTTACTGTAAAATAAAGAAGGCATTCAAAATAGAAAAGGGAAAATTGAGACATCTGGATAGTTATTTAGATTTTAAAAATAAGATGGCTCTTAGCTTATGCCAATCTAAGATCCAGAAGATGAATCAAAGACTTCATCTTCTAGTGTAAAAAGATGGAGCCCTAAGAGTACTAGAAAAAACATGAATTTTTTGTAAATTTACACAGAATAGGTATTCCTTTCTAAATCACACAGCAGCCACAAAAATTGATGCATTTGCCTATATAAAAATTAAAATATCTATATGGTGAAAACTCTATAAAGAAATGAGAAGACAAAAGTAGGAAAATAACTCATGATATTAGACAAAGTACTCACTTCCTTAAGGAATAAGGAGCTCTCATGCATCAGAAATACTAGAACCCCAAGATAAAAGAAAGGGCAGAGGATATAACAGTGGCTCAGACACCTATAACATATTCAACCTTACCTTAAGGGATGGGCAAATTTAGACTTCATGTATCAGTTTTATCTATCAGACTAGCAAAGACCAATAAGTAGACACTTTTGGTACACTGCCCATGGGTTCCTTCTGAGGAACAATGTGGGACTCTCAATTTTAAGTGGACGTATTCTTTGGCATAGCAATTCTACTTCTGGGAAGTCTACCCCGGATTTTATTCTATGAGTATACTTGTAAAGAAGGTTAAATGACTTGATTCATCTAAACGACAAGATACAATGCATGCAGTTGTCCCTAAGAATGGTGTCAGCTCTATCTGTATGAATATGAAATGCTTATCAAGATTAATAAAAAAAAAAAAAAGCAAGCCTGAAACTATGTGTATAAAGGCACAAGTCTATGCTTATACAACAAAAATCCCTGAAAGGATACATAAGCTCAGCTTACATCAAATACCACTTCCAGGCTAGGGTACAAAGAAAACTTGTTTTATTTCTTTTGAATTTGGAACTTACATATATATTAATTGAAAAAAGTTAAAATCTTATGAGCCATGTTCCAAAATCCCTCCCCTATGAAACTTCTAATCTGCTACCTTATTTGCTCTCTTTAATTCCTTTCCTTGAAGCCCATACCACCATCCCCATACCCATTTATCAACATCAAATGCACTTAGAAGCTTCCCCCACTTTCAGCCTAAAAACTGATCTCTAGAGGGGCAGGATGAGGAGGAGGGACAGTTCTGATATGGAAGGGCTTTTATGCAATTTTCTACTTGTGCATTGTCTAAAAGAAGACATCCATTGTGGGTATTTTAAAAAAAAAAAAAAAAAAACCTTTCAATGGGTAAGCCATCTCATCTAGTGTCATTCTATTTAGCATACAAAAATGTTTTCTGTAGTTTCACAAGAATTACTATTTCCCATTTCAGATGTACTATAGCTATGTCTATACACATAGCTATATGTCTATAGCTATATGTGAGAGTTGGACCATAAAGAAGGCTGAGTGCTAAAGAATTGATGCTTTCAAATTGTGGTGCTGGAGAAGACTCTTGAGAATCTTTTGGACGGGAAGGAGATCAATCCAGTCAATTTCTTAAAGAAAATCAACCTTAAATGCTGAAGCTAAATCTCCAACACTTTGGCCACCTGGTGCAAAGAGCCGACTCATTGGAAAAGACCCTGACATTGGGAAAGATTGAGAGCAAGAGGAGAAGAGGGTGACAGAGGATGAGATCATTAGATAGCATCACCGACTCAGTGGACATGAATTTGAGCAAACTCCAGGAGAGAGTGAAGGACAGGGAAGCCTGGCATGCTGCAGTCTACAGGGTCGCAAAGAGCTGGACACAACTGAGCGACTGAACAACAACAGCCATCCTCATGGTGCTGCTGATTATTGGCTGCAGTTGCAAGAACCTTAATAAATGCAATAAGCACTTTTTCAGGAACCTAAGATGCCTATGGTTGGCATCTTCCATGTCAACAACTTCTGACACATATATGAATAATGGAGTCAATTCTCAGAAAAAAACAGTCTATATAAAAGCACAGTCTGGGACATATGCTAAATCCATGGTACAGTTTTTTTTTTTTTTTTGCTAACCTTGGTCTAAGCAGAGACATTACTTTGCCGACTAAGATCCATCTAGTCAAGGCTATGTTTTTCCTGTGGTCATGTATGGATGTGAGAGTTGGACTGTGAAGAAGGCTGAGCGCCAAAGAATTGATGCTTTTGAATTGTGGTGTTGGAGAAGACTCTTGAGAGTCCCTTGGACTGCAGGGAGATCCAACCAGTCCATTCTGAAGGAGATCAACCCTGGGATTTCTTTGGAAGGAATGATGCTAAAGCTGAAACTCCAGTACTTTGGCCACCTCATGCGAAGAGTTGACTCATTGGAAAAGACTCTGATGCTGGGAGGGATTGGGGGCAGGAGGAGAAGGGGATGACCAAGGATGAGATGGCTGGATGGCATCACGGACTCGATGGACGTGAGTCTGAGTGAACTCCGAGAGATGGTGATGAACAGGGAGGCCTGGCGTGCTGCGATTCATGGGGTCGCAAAGAGTCGGACACGACTGAGCGACTGAACTGAACTGAACCTTGGTCTATACACATTTGTCCATTTAGTTACTCTAGATTCAGTTGTGAAGCCTGAGGTTTTCTCTGTTTGTTGAAGATAGATACATCATTTTTAAAAGAGCTTTAATTTATTTAATTATTTGGCCATGCCACCTGTTATGCAGGATCTTAGTTCCCCCACCAGGAATTGAACCCATGCCCCTTGCAGTGGAAGCAGAGTCTTCACTACTGAAACGGTAGGAAAGTCCCCATGGTATAGTTTTTAATTCTCTCGATTTACCATGACTTAGATCTGGAGGAGCTCTTGAAGCTATTGAAAGTTCAAATTTAGGTTGTATTTGTATTTGTGGTTTAGCTTATGAGAAGTGTCCCAAATAAGTTAACGATGCCTATTAGAAATAAATCCTTTGTTTTCCCTCATCCAGCCAAACAATTTCAAATACCAAAGTACAGTTACAAGTTAGACAAATATGGGATTACTAGAATAAATCTAAGTCATAGGCCCCAGTGCTTAGATTACACACCAGAACTTGAGATCAACACTGATACAATCCCCATATAAGAGAATTACTTGAAAGAATCTCAACTCATGAAAGGCCCTGGTTAAAGGCAAATTCTAATTAGCAGAATTAACAAAATAGTAAACAGAACACAAAATAATTTGAAGCCTGGTAAATTCAAACTAAAGTACTTCTTACTGTCTTTTTACTGTCTTTACTGTCTTTTTACTGCCTGAGGAGCAGATTCATTGAATTTGCTCAATAGAAATTGGGAAAGGTGGGAACCATGATTTCTCATTGATTTGAAAATTTAGGCACCTTTTCAGGCACAAATGAGGATGAACAGTTGCCTGCTCAGTTTAAGCTACTTAATCTTCTAAAGTTTGGCTCATGATGAACAACTATTTTAGGTACCCTTAAATTCCCTTTTCTTTTAGTATCTGGCTGCAGCAGCAGGATAAAATACACACATGAGTGGAAAACAGCTTTGCAGAGATAGCAGCACAAGGTAAGAGGAAAAGATGAACTAAAGCCCAAAGATGAGACCAAGCTCCCTGAGGACAAAAGAATGTCTAATTTATCTTTGTTTCCCACTGTCTGGCACACTCAAGGCAGTTGGATCTGAAAAACAGTTTGAGCCTTCATTGAAAAGAAAAAAAAAAAGCTCTTTCCAGTCCTGGTGGTTCAGAGGGTAAACCGTTTGCCTGCAATGCGGGAAACCCGGATTCGATCCCTGGGTCGGGAAGATCCCCTGGAGAAGGAAATGGCAACCCACTCCAGCATTCTTGCCTGGAGAATCCCATGGACAGAGGAGCCTGGTGGGTTGCAGTCCACGGGGTCACCAAGAGTCGGACACGACCGAGCGACTTCACTTTCACTTTCAGTCCTGCTCCCTAGTTTATCCAGACCCCAGAAACAGGAGTGACAAAGACTATGAAAGCATGAAGGGACTTCAGGCGAGCAAAAGGACAGGCAGGTGGATAGGTTGGAGACAAATGCTAAGAGCATTTGCAACACTTTCAAGCCTTAGGGTCGAGGGCTAGTGTCAAATCAGCATTGATTCCTCTGTGTAGAATACCCAGAGTCCTAGCACGTGTGGAGAGGTACATCGTGAAGTTAAAGAAGGGTATATATTTAAATCTAGGTCCCGACATTTGTCATGAAGTCCCAGAAGGTTCTGTGGAAAAACTGCAGTGTGAAACAGGGTGCTCTCAGCTGTGGCAGCCTCTCCATCCAGCCCAAAAGGCAACTAAGCGGCGCCTCTGCCCCAGACCCTGCTGTGGGCTCAGAACACAAACTCAAACACAGTTCAGCATTCCTTTGACGACAACATGCCCTTGTACTGTTACCCGGGTGTTACCTCAACGGTCTGAATCTTCCTAGTGACCCTTTCCAGCTCAGGGTCAGAGACCCAGCTGTGGACACTGGACTAAGCCTGGTGTCAGGGTCCAAGGGAGGTGTGTGTATATGGAACAAAGACCCTCACCACCCCTGGTTCCTGGCCCTGGGGGGACCCATGTGCCCATGGCTGCCACGTTCTACATGAACTCTTCTCTGTGGACAACCGAGGGCACTTTAAGCAAAAAGGAACGCAGTCAGTCAGTCAGTTCACTCACCCAGTCATGTCCGACTCTTTGCGTCCCCATGAATCGCAGCACGCCAGGCCTCCCTGTCCATCACCAATTCCTGGAGTTCACTCAGACTCACGTCCATCGAGTCTGTGATGCCATCCAGCCATCTCATCCTCTGTCATCCCCTTCTCCACCTTCCCCCAATCCCTCCCAGCATCAGGGTCTTTTCCAATGAGTCAACTCTTCGCATGAGGTGGCCAAAGTACTGGAGTTTCAGCTTTAGCATCATTCCTTCCAAAGAAATCCCAGGGTTGATCTCCTTCAGAATGGACTGGTTGGATCTCCTTGCAGTCCAAGGGACTCTCAAGAGTCTTCTCCAACACCACAGTTCAAAAGCATCAATTCTTCGGTGCTCAGCTTTCTTCACAGTCCAACTCTCACATCCATGACTACTGGAAAAACCATAGCCTTGACTAGACGGACCTTTGTTGGCAAAGTAATGTCTCTGCTTTTGAATATGCTATCTAGTTTGGTCATAACTTTCCTTTCAAGGAGTAAGCGTCTTTTAATTTCATGGCTGCAGTCACCATCTGCAGTGATTTTGGAGCCCAAAAATTAAAGTCTGACACTGTTTCCACTGTTTCCCCATCTATTTCCCATGAAGTAATGGGATCAGATGCCATGATCTTCGTTTTCTGAATGTTGAGCTTTAAGCCAACTTTTTCACTCTCCTCTTTCACTTTCAACAAGAGGCTTTTGAGTTCCTCTTCACTTTCTGCCATAAGGGTGGTGTCATCTGCATATCTGAGATTATTGATATTTCTCCCAGCAATCTTGATTCCAGCTTGTGCTTCTTCAGCCCAGCGTTTCTCATGATGTCAAAAGGAACTACTTCCTTGCTTATAAAATCCTAGCGAATTTACACAGAAGTGAAAGTAGATGGCAACACACATCATAACATCCCATCCCACCTCTTCCCTCATCTAGCTGAGTGAATGGAAACCACAGCTCTGGGCCTATTTCGTTTTCCTATAAAATGAAGCTGTAGAGGTGTGTGGACAAGCAGACAGAAGAGCACTTAGTACAAGCCACTCCACATCCAAACCCATTAATCCTTACAAGCACTCTACATAACAGTGAAAGTCGTTCAGTCCTGTCTGACTCTTTGCATCGACCCCATCGACCGTAGCCCACCAGGCTCCTCTGTCCATGGAATTCTCCAGACAAAAATATAGAAGTGGGTTGTCATTTCCTCTTCCAGCAGATCTTCCTGACACAGGGATCCAACCCCAGTCTCCTGCATTGCAGGCAGGCAGATTCTTTACCATCTGAGCCACCAGGGAAGCCCACACAAAGAATAAGGATCAGGAAAGATTAAGTGAATTGACCCCAGGTCCTCAACTCTGGAGCTAATGTTCTGACTCTCAGAACTGGTGGAGAATTCCACCCAGGTCGAGTTCTGCCAGTAGCGAGTGGCAGGTGGGGAGAGGGCAGTAAGCTCATGTACACTGGGATGACCAGTTCTTGCTGCTACCAAAGTGATCTTTTCTGAAACAAATTTTATTGGTCTTATCCAAGTAAGCAAGAAAGCTGCCTTCTGCTAACTATGTAATTGTGACACCTTGTCTTCCCATCACCCCTCATCATCACCATATACACTAAAGACAGCAAAGCTTCAGTCAACCAGCCTTCACTGCCAGGTTGAGTGCAGACTCCAGCTGAGCAAAAGATGTGAGTCAGGATTTGGTGGCTTAGAGGTGCCCCTCAGAGAGGCACCAGTGAACCGAAGCCCTTGCCAGGGTGCAGGAACCCAGCTCTCAAGGGGGGTGCCTGTACATAGCTGTTTCATAACAGAAACATTTAACTAATTCTCAACCACATCCTTTCCTCACTGGGTTAATTTTACCATGTGCTCAGATGCTCTGGCCAGTACTAGGAGGTGCAGAGCCTTCCAGGGGCTCTTCCTATAGAAATGGCCACAGGTAGGTGCCCTATGAGCCACTAAACCAAATATCTGACAATGTCCCAAACAGATGGCATAGTCTACTCAATAGACATGAGTTCAAACAAACTCGGCGAGACAGTGAAGGATAGGGAAGCCTGGGAAGCTGCAGCCCATGGGGTCACAAACAGTCAGACACAACTGAGCGACTGAACAACAACAAACAGGAAGCAAAATCGTGCTGGAAGTTCATCTGGATCAACCTGTTTGATTCCTAAAACAATCCTGCAAGGGAGATACTATTTCCTTATTTTTAAAGGTACGGAAGCTAGGGAACAGAGAGACTACACAGTGTTAACTGTCCAAGGACACACCACTCAGAAGAGACAGAAATGGGACTTAGGAGGCTTCCTGGGAGGCAGGTAGCTTTGGTGTACATGTTGGGGTCGGAGCATGGCTTTGAAGGTAAGCTGGTTGCTCAGGAAGTTGTAGTAAGAAGATGGCAATAAGAAGAAAAGAGAGAAGAAAGGTATAAAGCTTTGTTATAAGATGGTGGGAAAGAAGTTGGCCAGAAGTGCCAAGACCCCCTAGGTAGAGTAACACCAGACAGCATCTGGCAAAGCAAGGCCTTTAGAACCAAAGTATCTAACAATTGTCTGCACAGAACTCTCGCCCTCAAAAGCATCATGGATGTGAGGATGTATCCAGCCTGGTGGGAGCCACCAGAATTGAACGTAACTAAGTACAGACATGCTAAACAGTCATGAGAATGCGTGTTGTAAAGGAACAATGACTGAGAGGTGAAGGTCTGGGATCCTCCCTTCTGAGAAATCTCAGAAGTGGTCAGGAGTGGTGGTGATTTCAGAGAAAGCAAGTCAGGAAGGGAGAAGGAAGCCAAGAATGGAAGGAGCTGGGGCAGTCAGCTTGCTGAACATTAAGAGAAAACAGTAATAGCGCAGGAGGGAGCTTTTAAGAATGAGCTGATCCAGGTCCGGATCTGCAGCGAAGGTGCATGACCCGCTCACAGAATAAAGGAACAGCCTTTGGGAGTCGCTCTGGTGGCTGGAAGATCAGGACTGTGAATCTGCTGACGAAGCAACACAACAGGATACTCCCTGCAGACAAGAGGGCGATTTGATGGGATCCGAGAACAGATAACCCCACTGGAGCTGCAGAGAAGAGGCAGACAAATTGGCAAGAAGTGACCAGGACCCCAAGGGCTGACGCGGGAAGGAGAGCTGGAACATACCTGAAAACAGAAACAGCCTGGAATAGACTGACAAACGCCTGCACGCTGAACCTAGGGCTGGACACCTGCCTCTTTTCCCACCAGCATGCAGTCTGACCTCTGACAACCTTTTATCCTCGAAAGAGAGTCAGGTGCTTGGAATGACCATGGACTTGATATATGCTGCAGCAGATAAGTGGGCAGAAAGCAGAAAAACCAGGGTCAACAGGGATTCAGTCTTCTGCAGTGAAATCCTCCTTCACTCCTTGAATTCCTAGGGTGGTGAAGGTCGAAGTTATCTAGGACCAGGGGGCAGCCTGAGGAAGCCTTCTGTCTGCCAGGCCCTTGGCAGGGCTCCGGGTGAGCCCAGCACCTGCAAGGCAGCCACATTCTGGAAGCTCTCCCACCACCCCAAAACACACTACAACGTCACAGATAACCAAGACGCACACCTGTGGTTTATGTACGTGGAATAAGAGTTTACATTAGTAGACAGCCCAGAGCAACAGAACCAGATACAGTAATGCCCTGTTTACTGAAAGAATAAGAAAATACATTCTTTGTTGACTTTTTCCAAGAAATTATGTTTACAGCTGAAGTTATGATGTTGAAGCTGAAGCTCCAATACTTTGGCCACCTGATGTGAAGAGTCAACTCATTGGAAAAGACCCTGATGCTGGGAAAGAATGAGGGCAGGAGGAAAAGGGGAAAACAGAGGACGAGATGGCTGGATGGCACCATTGACTCAATGGACATGAGTTTGAGCAAACTCGGGAAGATAGTGAAAGACAGGGAAGCCTGGCGTGCTGCAGTCCATGGGGTCGAAAAGAATTGGACACAACTGAACAACAACAATAATGTTTACAGTTGCTTTACTCAATCACCCGCAGACACACTCCACCTCAGTCAGAAGAAAAGAGTGCCCCTTGCCTCAAAGCCATGCTCAGTTGTCAGGTCAGTGAGACAACAACTCAGCAGGTGGTCTTTTCTCATTCAGCTCCGGCACACTCAGCCAGAAGCCTCAATCTCTTTTCTCAGAGTTATCAGCCTCCTCCTGGCCATTTAGCTCTGATGTTTACTAGAGTCAAAAAATTTGGTTCAGTTCCCACAGTGACTGCAATGTTACCCGAGCCAAAGGCAAAGAGTGTCCCAGGTGGAAGCGGAAGCAGGCACAGAGGCAAGTGTCCCCTCGCTCTGCCCAGGTTTTCCCGGAGAGGGGCACCTACAAGCCGCCCCTCCCCATTGATGCCAACATATAGTTCTCCCAGCTATCAGTGCCTGGGCCCCACCCACAGACACCCACCCTAAGATGACTCCAAACAGAAAGCTCGCTCCTGTCTTTCAAAATAGGACGCTTAAGCAAGTGTGGCTGGAGAGATAACGCTGGAAGAAGTCATGCTGTGGCAGCAAAACAGCATGAGACAGAATCAAAACACTGGCCCAGATGTTATAACAGGAACACCACAGAAGTTCAAGTGCTTAAAGGAATACCCTGAATCGTGGCAAATGCAAACATTAACAAGATCAGAACATAGATATCTTTGGAAGGGAGAGAGGCATAGAAGTCTTGATGTTTCCAAGGTGTCAGCATGATTAAGTGCTACATACACAACTGGAACTGGAAATAATCCTTGTTGCTACTGGGTACCTCCCTCCCTCCTACCAAATGCCTCTTTCTAAAGCAGAGATGTTGCTGGTCTGAACTCATTTAAAGAGATCTCCAGAGCCGGTCCCATAGTTTCAGACATTGACTAGGCTGAGAAAATAGGACGATTCCAAGGAGACCTTACAGTAAAGATGAACAAGTTTACATACAACCCATAGGGTTTAAGGGCTGAGGGCTTCCAGGTTTTATCAAGGGTTATGTCCAAAAGCTACTTTACCATCTAACTTTCTGGTTCAGAGCTTTGAACAGTTGTCAGTTGTCTAAAAGGACAACTCAGTCAGCTAAAAGCCCCATCTCATCACAAGCAGCATACTTGGGCCTTATCAGCAAAGGGACAATCAACTCTCAGTTGCTCAAATGCAGCACAGCACTTCTCCGACTCTGAACATATACAACCCCCTTCACTGATACCTAGCAGGAGCTGCCTTCATTTCCATGAGGATGCTAATTACATATACAGTTCCATGCCAGATTTAGTTCTGCACGGATCCTTCCCTGAAGAGTTAACTCGCACAGCAGGTATCTGACCTCCAGGTACTGAGCATGGCCGCGGCCAGAGTGAAGATCACCAGGCTCAGTGGTCCCTCTGATATCCCTCTGATACTGCTAAGAACAGACATTTATTAGGTAGGAGGATGGGGAGGGGGGGAGGGAGTGAAGGGATAGGATTAAAGTGAAGGAATGAGACCACAGAGTGATGTCTATTTCTACACCAATGGCCAAACCACCCCCTTGTCTTTGGTGTCCCCCACTGCGTGAGCCCGACCAAGCATATGGCTCACTGGGATGCTTGTCATCAAATTAGCATTTACCAAGTAGCATCAAACAGCATCATGTGTGGCTGTTATCAGGCATCCTGTATACACCTTTTACATAACAGCTGTTTCTTCTCCCATTTTCAAGTTTTAATTGTTGTCTAATTAAATTTTGGATTCCTGCTCCCCAGCCAGTCTCAGGAGATTTTACCTGAAGTTCTTTGGAATTCTATAATGTTATGATTATTCTCTAGGAAACTATAGAAAAACAAGAGAATGAGCACAGGACTAGGACTCAAACATCCTGTATTTCAGTGTCAGGTCTGACACACACAGTGAATGATCACCAGTAAATAGGCCACAACGACTGAGCTTCCGTTCGCTCTTTCGGATCGCAGAGTGCCTAGAGCATTTCGGGCACTGCTCTAGGGGCTTACAATCCATGAGGAAGCAAGAGACCAAGACATCTGCCCTCACAGAGCTTAGCGTCTAGCTCACACTCCTTCTCTAAAACCTCCTGTTATTAACTCTTGACTCCCACATACAGAGAATCAGGATTTGAGAATGAAACAGTTTTTGCAGACGGCCTGGATATGTGCCACCCAATAACGCACCACAAGCTGTCGGGCACCTGAAATGCGGCAAGTGCAAACTGAGATGTGCTGTCTACATAAAATATACACTGGATTTCAAGTACTGGGTACAAGGGGGAAAAGTAAAGTAACCCATTCATATTTTTATATTGCTTACACAATGAAAAGATAATATTTGACATGACAGGTTAAATACATTTTTTTTTCACCTGTTTATTGTGACTACTAGGAATGTAATCGTGATTCATATCTCTATTGTCCTTCTTGCGATGAAGAAACTAAAGAGGTCAAATCTGAAGAGATAGTGGTGCTTCCAGGGCCAGAACCCAGGTGTCCTCACAACTAAGGCCGCTTCAGAGGTGGGGGAGGAGGTGGTGGGAGTGGAGGAGGATGAAGATAACAAAGGGGCTGGGCAAGGGAGACAGCAGAAGTGCCCATGCCTCATCCAACACCCTCAGGCTAGCACCTGGTCACACAGCAGGTGCCCAGTCAGCACCCATTTCATCTCTGTGTCTGGATCAGCACTCTTCCCAGGGCTGGCCAAGCACACACAGAGTCAGTTGGCTGCAGTGGTCCTGACACCCTCAACCATCAGGAGCAGGGGTCAGGGACAAACAGGGTATGTCTCGGGGAATGGGGTAGCATTCCAGGCAAGGATCACCCCTGCTCCCATTCTAGTAAGGACTACGCAGGGCGAGAAACACTTATGATGCCAATATGAGATGGTGGGAGCAGTTAGTTCAAGGTTCATGGATAATTTTCTTCTCAAAATGCGTTTACAGGGAGTGAATAAAGAGACAGATGTGGAATTTTCTGTGCTCATCCAATGTTAAGATCAGGTTTGGGAAAAAAAAAAAAAAAAACAGAAAATAAGGTACAAGGTAGAACTGTAAAGAGGTACTGATGAGGAGGGGATGGGATACGGGCATCCCCAGGTTGGGTAAGAACATAAGTTTCTGAGAAGGGTCCAGAACTAGGTCAAAACAGAATATGGGGAAGGAGGAGGAGCATTAGCTTGTTCAAATATTTGTGTGTTCCATGAGGTAAGGGAGGGCAGTTAGGAACGGGGGTCAGGAACGAACGGAAGGTGGGAAAGGTCCAGGTTCCAGAAGGAGCCAGGCTTCTAGAGGGAGGGTGGTTCCTATGAGCTTGTGAAGGTGCTGGAGGTGCCGGGTGGAGAGCTGGCAGGAGGGAGAGGCTCTGGGCTGCCGCTCTCATGAAGCAGCTGTCTGCAGCCCGAAACCAGGTCAGCGATGGCAGCGGGAAACAAAAAGTTCAAAAAGAGAAAGACTCAGCAGATCAAGCAGCCGAGTGAACATGGAGAGAGAAAGGCTGAGTGAGCATTGTGAGGCTGTGCTGGGTGGATGGGCAGAGGGGAAGAGCTTGAAGGGAGTGGGTTCTGGAGCTCGGCCTGAGGACTTCCAGCTGTCGGCCAATTAGTCGTCACTGCCCATGGGCTTCAAACCTACACCCTGGAGGGCTCTGTTTTTAAAGAGACCCCGAAGCCACCCAGCATTTTGGGCCTGCAGCTTTCGATCCAAAAATGTGTTCCAGCACCTTGGCCCACCAGGACACCATCCCCTGAACGGTGCCTCCCTCTCTGGGAGGAATGGCAGTGGATCTAGTTAACAGGCGCACAGGCCCGGCATCCGGCATTCAGCAATGAGCACAGACCCCTGCCTTCCTGGGGCTCACATGCGAGTGGCTGCAGCAAATCAGCAAAATCCGAGTGCCCCGAGGACATTCTGAGGCTGACCCAGCTCCATTTGCATCCAGAGCATTTCCAAGGGCCTTTTCACATACCATTCCCTTGGCCTCCTTGGCACCTGGCACAAACGCCTGCCTCGGAAGCACTTAACCACTTACGAACTCGGTCACTGTTATCCAAGAAATAAACACTTTATACAGTTGGGTGACCAAGACTTCCAAAGGCTCCGAGACTAAAAAACATCCTACATGGAGAGTTGCTTAACGTCAGCAATTATTTCTTCACATTTGTTTTCCCCTATTGTTCCAAGAGGTTCTGCAAACAGTTCTAGAACAGGCTACAGGGCCCAGCTGCACAAAACCTATGAATTCTAAACAATTCATAAGGCTTCCTTACAGTTGGGCTATACAAAGATGCCATCCCCATTTAGAATTCCTCTAAACAATTTAAACTCCAAAATTGACTTCCCCATTAATCTTGTAGTGAAAGGATAAAAAAGTTCGAGACCAGAAGCTCCGGAAGCATCACAGATCAGCACTACTGCTGTACCCAAATGGCTTGAAACACAGAGGTGTTGGCTTCATTACAATACTGCTTATGCCAATTTATTTAACATGTTACAACCAAAACACCAAGATGGCAGAAAGCATTTTTCTATGTTGCCTTGTTTACCTCAGTGACAACACACAAAAGCAATGGACCTTATTAAACCGGAGTAATGTTTTATCCCAAGAAGCACCTCAGATTCTGCGTTGCTTCCCTTTAAGCCCCACCCCCATCCCATAACAACAAGATGCAGCCCAGAGTCTGGGAAACCCAAACACAACATCACAGGTTTAACTTAACTCATGAAACTAGTCCTGGGGATCTACAAGATGTTTTCTTGGTAACACTGAAAGGGTTTACCACATCCGTTCACAGTTCTTGGCTTGTCTTTCTTTAGGGACTGACACCATACACATATCAAACAGGAAATGCAGACAAGGGTACTACATAATCGAGCAGCTGAAAAAATCATGTCATTTTCTAATTTTGTATCGAATGCGCCAAGTTTCTGGCACTGGGAGAACAAGGACGCTACAGTCCACAGGAAGTTATCTTTACTGCCGGGCAGTTCCTCAGACTCTCCTAAGTGTGAGGACTTCTCTGTTCTGATGGGCAGTGCTTAATGTGTACAAGCTGGCCTGGCCTTGAACAGGGCGACGCAGGTTCAGTGGGGCACTGCTGGGGGTGGGGGTGGGGCCGGCGAGCGGCTGCAACTCAGGATGTGATTCCGGTGGCTACTTGCACTCTCAGGAGAGCTGAGGATGCTAAGTGGGCAGAGCCCGGTGCTCGACTAAACCAT
The DNA here is from genome assembly GCA_006410635.1 of Cephalophus harveyi. Lineage (NCBI taxonomy): Eukaryota > Metazoa > Chordata > Mammalia > Artiodactyla > Bovidae > Cephalophus > Cephalophus harveyi. Next base: position 290,643 of record SJYT01045951.1, on the reverse strand, counting down.
TCTGACAAACAGGCCAAGTGCCAGCTAATCCTTTCCTTCAATTGCCCCAGCATAATCTCTGGATACCAGGTAGGTATGGTGGAAGAAACTCAAAGAGTGCTGCTGCTTATTCCCTGCACATACAGTAACTTAGGAAATTTGGGACTGTTGTTTGGGTAACAATTTAGAGGCAGAAAAAAAGTTGCTGTTGTTGTTGTTGTTGTTTTACTTTGATGTTAAAGTTATCCACAGCTACCTGAACAATTATATACGATATACCCAAATCTGCTTTCCAAAAACTTCTTATTGAGAATAAGTGGACTCTAAAGGTGTGGGTATACCTTAAGACACATGCTTTGAGTTATCTCAAGTAAAAGCTTGACTCCAGAGATACTAAACTTTCTATCTTCACAAACAAGAATGTCAAAGGGCAGAACTCCTGCTGGCTCACCTCCAAGCTTCCCTGAAAGGGAGAGAGTCAGCGTTTTCCAGTGCCCACCCCACCCCCTAGCAGGGTCTCAGGGTCTCCAGTTCGGGACTCAGTCCCTCCAAAACACCTCTGCGCATTTAAGAAGGCTCAATTCCTGGTAAGCGCTCCTAGCACCCTGACGGCTCCGGCTCACTTGCCAGCTGGCTTCCTTGCCAAGTTACTCACGTTGAAAGGTTAGTGTAGCCAACAATGGCCACTCACAATCCCACCCCCACCATCACCACCCACTGCAGGCAGCTGGGCCAGGCCAGGAGGCTACTTCAGGAGGATTTAATAATCTTCACTTTACTTCCTGGGGAGCTTCAGGTTCCCAACCCACCTACCAAATCTCCTGAATACCAACTGTCACAATACAAATGATTACACAGTCTTTATAAAGGCTTCCTGTAATAAGTGCCCTGCAACACTCCACGGTGTGCATGTTATAACTCCATTACAAACAAATGGATATTTAAATGACAGCAGGTCCCTACTTAAGGCAAAGATTTAGTCAACCCTTCAGAAGCCTCCCTTCAGACCAAAAAGAAAAAAAAAAAAAGAAGGAGTAGGGGGGAAAGGCAGCTGAGTGGATCCCTCCCGCGGGGTCCAGCCCTAACAGTCGGTTCCAGTGAGCCCGGGTCATTTCGCATTCGGAGAAACTCGCCAGGCATTTCCCCGGAAATCCTCCCTTTCCTTCGAGGTAGCTCCGTTCTGTTTTCTCCGGCAAGCGTTCTGCCTTTAGGTGTGCAGGTTACCAACCTGGATCTCTTCAGGTTGGTCCCCCTCGTCCGACTCCCTCCCACCGCCGCGATCTGGACTGCGACACCTCCTGGGCACCGTGCCTCTAAGCCGCCCGCGGCTCCGCTAGCCGAGTCCACTGACGGCCGTGGCTTTCAGTAGACAGGCTAAGCAAGTTTCACTCCTACAAGGGGAGGAACCAGATCACCGACGCAGTATTCCCGAGGAGTCTCCGAGAGAGGAGCAGCGCACCAGTCACCCGCTTGGATCGCTTTGCGGCTCTCGGTGTCCCCAGTCTAGTGAAAACCCAGGAAAAGTTAGGGATCTCCGCCCTCTCCTTCAAAACCTGGCTCGGGCTCCCAGGCCAGATACAGTCACCGACCGCTGCGTCCCTAACTGCGCCTTCCGAAACCGCCGCATTTGAATTCGCTCTTGGCCGGCTGGCCGAGGTATGCACGCCCGCAGGAGCGCCGGGGCGAGCCCGAATGACCGCAAGGGAGGCAGGGGTGGCGCGGGCGCCGTCGGACCCGGGGAAGGAGCCGAAGGCCCCCATTACACACTCTTCGGCCGTCAGGCCCGCGCCCGGCCACTGCGCAGTCAGCGGGACGCGCGCAGCAGGAACTCGCTGAAGTTTGCCAGCCCCAGCCGAAGTCTCTGGAAAGTTGTAGCTCCCTCTCGGAGCGTCTCGCCTGGCCCACGGGGTTGGTCCGTCTAGGGGGCGGGGGTGATGTCGCGGGAGCGGGAGGGAAAGGGAGCGTAGGGGCCCGGCACCTGTCCGCACCTCCCCCTCCGGCCCCCGCGCCCCCACCAGGCTCGGAGAAGACTAGAGCTCTGCCGGGCCGGGGTAGACCCCCCCGAAGGCAGAGCGCGCGGCTCTCCGGGACTGCGCATCCTCGCCCCTTTGGAGGAGGGGGCCGTGGACTCACCTGGGCGGCGGCGGCGACCACAGAGGCAGGTCCTTGGCGTGGGCAGCCCCCCAGCAGGAGCGGCGCGGTCACTACAGCCCCCGGGCAGCGGCACTGAGTGAGCCGTCTTGCCGCCGCCCCCTCCGTTCTTATACGGCCTAACCACGCCCCCGCCCTCCGCCACCGCCCCCCACCCCCGCCCCTTAGCCTGCCCTCCCGGGGGAGCAAGGGGCGGGGCGGAGCCGGCGCCCACAGGATCCTTCCGCCTGGGCGCTGACGGCGAGGGCAGCGCGAAAGGTGCCCTCTGATTGGCTCCTCGAGTGAATGGTTGCTGAGAGACGAGTAAATCTTCGGCGGCGGGAAGGGGCAGGGGTGCCGAGGGAGGTAGCACTGCGCAGGCGCAATAGACAGGGGCTGCGTCGACAACCCCTTAACTTTGGTGTTAATGGGACTCCTTTCTTTTTACTTTTCGCTACCCTCTTTTCCTCCATTCCTGTCATAACTTCTCACCCAAGTTTTTTTCCATCTATATTCCGCTCCCTCGCAGGCCTGTTTTTCTTTTGCTTCTCTGTGGATTTTCGCTTTAGGTCTCTCTCCAGGAATGGGGAGTGAAACCCCCAAACCTACCTCCGACGTGTGTTTTGAAGTCGGAAAAAACTTCTGATTGCTGAGCAGGGCGAGCCTTCCTCATTCCCCACGCAAATTGCCTGGAGGTCGTTGGGGAAAGGACCGGCACAGTTGGTTCTCTGGCGCAGTTACCACCTGTGTGCAGTTAGAGGGACTCAGGGCCTGGAGGAATCCATCGCCAAGGCTGGCAACTGCGACAGCGTCAGTCCAACTCGGAATGTCACAGGGCTCAGCCGTGTATGTTATACAACATGCAGGCGGGGCTTGGACGCCGTCCAGGCACGCCATAGCAAGTGGTTTCGAGTCCAGATTCTAAATTCAGATTAACTGAATTTCCATTCACCACCTAACTATCTGTAAGGCCCTGGGCAAGTAACTTAACCAACCCTCCATAAATCGTTTCTTCACCTGTATGGTGGAACTAAAAATGAAACAGCTTTGTAGGGTTATATAAGTATTAAATAATAAAATGGAAAGCTAGCAGTGCAGTGCCTGATATAAAGTGTTTGGTAAATGTTATTTATCAATAAACATTTTTGGAGCATGTACTAATCTGCTAGGTTGTGGGGAAAAGATTACTTCCTACAAGCAATATTTCTCTACCTTGCCCCTTCCGTCCCTGCCTGATACAAGTGTGGTTCTCACTGTCTACCAGGATAGAGCTCTCAAATATATGCCTTCCCTGGGGAGGGGAAGGTCCCCCGGAACGCTAAGGAAATAGGATATCAGTATGAATGCTTGTAGGGGAAGCCACAGTGACTATTATTGAACATGAAATCAGGATGGATGGTCTAATTCTTTTTTACTTTTTGTTTTTGAAGGTATAAATTTGGTTAAGTGCTTACGTGACAATGAATTTCTACGTATGTGTACCCCCTAATAACAGCCACGCAGATCAAGATATAGAACATCTCCCGCTTCCTCGTGCCCCTTCCCATTCAGTGTCCCACAAAGGTAACCACTCTCTGATCTCTGTCACCAATATTTGAACTTGATTTGGGTGAATTACATAATATGTGCCCTTTTGTGTCTAGCTTCTTTCACTCAACAGTGTCTGTGAAACTCATCTATGTTGTTGCATGTAACAATGGTTCATTCTTTCCCATCCCTGTGTATTATTTTACTATGTAAATATTCAATAGTTTATGTACATATTCCACTGGTGGATGTTTGAGTTCCATCAAAGTTTTTACCTATCATGAATGACGCTGCTGCAAACCTTTTTTTTTCCCCAGCTTTAATGAGGTATACAAAAATTGTATATATTTAAAGTATACTACATGTTATTTTGGACTTCCCTGGTGGCTCAGATGGTAAAGCGTCTGTCTACAATGCGGGAGACCCGGGTTCGATCCCTGGGTTGGGTAGATCCCCTGGAGAAGGAAATGGCGATCCACTCCAGTATTGCCTGGAAAATCCCACAGACAGAGGAGCCTGGTAGGCTACAGTCCGCGGGGTCGCAAAGAGTGGCCCCGACTGAGCAACTTCACTTCACATGTTATTTTGATATACACATACATTGTGAAGCTAGTTAACAGCCAAACTAATTAACTTATCCATCATTTCACATAGTTACTTTGTGTGTGTGTGTGTGTGTGTCTAAGCATAGGGAGAGGTGAGAATGATTAAGATCAAATTTCAAGTATATAGTACAGGATTATTAACTATAGTCGCCATGGTGTTCATTAGTTCCCAAAAACTTGTTTTGAACCTCTTTACCCTCTCACCTACAAACATTTTTATATATGTCTTTTAGTGGACATAACATCCATTTATGTTGGGTTTACACTCAATGATTGGAACTGCAGGATCATATGAGGCTTTAAGTATATTGCCAAACATTTTTCCAAAATGACTTAACAATTTATATTCACATTTAGACCTATGATTCATCTTGAATTAATGTTTTATGTAGTCTGGAATCAAGATTTATTTTTCCCATATGGATATCCAATTAGTCCAGCACTGCTGTCCAGTATTTTTGTTGAATGGTTGAATGAGTGGATAGTTATTGAATGAAAAATTCAATTAAAAAAAACAAAGGGACCAGTTACTGAAAGTTTAGAATGCCCAGAAAAATCCAGGATACATGATCACAATAAGGTGAATGCCAATTGTTACATTACATTGGCCCTAGAACGATTTCTACTTTTTTGATATGTCATGAATACCATTAGCACAAGTAACCTCAGAAATTCTAACCTAGAATTTGATCTAGCCTGATTTGGTTATACCTTTGCTAAGATCAAATTTTGTTCAACTCCTGGACCTTTAGTCAATTTTGTGGTAAGAAGGAGGGAAGAGCCAGAAGGGAAATTCCTTATTTGCATGTGTGCGTGTATTTTTCTTTGAGCCCCCTTTTTTTCCTGGGGCATTCCTTGACTTTTATAGAATTTTATTTCCATTTTTTAAATTTGTTTGTTTTGTTTTTGAAAATATATACTATTCTTTCTACCCCATGTGGCATCCTGGAACTGAAGGAGTCTTAAGAAGTCACCAGGTACCACCTGTTGGACATAGAACCAGATATTGAAACTGTCGTTCCAAGACTCCTTCTTGCCAAATCAAAATGGTTTAAACACCTTTGCTTTCTGAGCTGTACCTAGAAAAGTTGAGAAGATGAAAGAAAAAGGAGGAAATAGACTTTAAAAGGCAGGCGTGACTCACCTGTGGCCATGACATTGGAAAAGTTGCGTGTCTCAATAGGATTTAACTTAAATACTTAAGGAAACAAAGAGATTCTATCATTAATCCTCTTTTTTAAGGCAAGAAAAACCTTTTGTATAGTGCCCAGTTATCCTCACTTAGCAGTTTTCTGAATTCTTGTGTATTTGTATTACTCTATCCCAAGATGGATCACCTCAATAAGCATTTATTAAAATGCCCGTGTCTAAATATCTTATCTTAAAAGGATTCTTAAGTTTTTGTTGATGTAAAGAGAAGCACATAAAGAAGCACACAGATCGTAAGAGCACAGCTCAATAAGTTTTCACAAGCTGAGCAAGCCTATCACTAGCACACAGATCAAGAAACTCAGGAGCACCGCAGCACTAGCAGACCTGTTTTAAAACCACTAGAATGGCATTGTCTACATCCTTGAGAGTCTCTGGTGGAGCCAAGGCATGACTTAACTTTCTGCTTCCCACCTGGAACTCTCACCAGAAAACCCCTGTTTCTTCTCAGGTTTCTTTAGGCCAATATTTTTCTTGGGTACTGCAGAATGAGTGCTAGGTTAGATTCGAAGGTGTGAGTTTTATTGGGAGCAAAGCACAGGAGGAAAGGACCTAGAATGTCAGATCTCATGGGGCAGGGAGGAGAGGATGGCTGCATCTTTGGGCACGGCTATGACAGCAGCCTAAAGTATGCATGGCAAGGGAAAGGCCGAGGCATGGAGGCAGCATGAAGCAAGAGAGGGGACCAGAAAGGGGAATGGAGTGATGGTGGCACTGCCAGAGAAATGAGCGTGCCCAATATGAGCAGAGCTGACCTCATCTCTCTGAGCTAGTGTCTCTAGACACCCTTCCTGCTCAACACCCTAAAGGGATCACTGGAGAAAGGATGTAAGATGTATCCAGAGGGCTAGTATCTCTTTCAAATGGCTTAACCCCTCTGAGTCTCAGCTCCCTAATCCCAAAATGGGAAAGATAACAAACTACCCAGCTTCATGGAGGTCTCTGTGTGTGCTGATCAAGTGAGGTGGTGAATGCATGTGACAGCAGTTGCCGTGTTCACAAAATCGATCTCTTTGCCAACCTTGGACTCTCTTCTCCCTTTATTTAGAAGAGCTTGGCAAGCAAGTTAGATGAGAGCAGAGGAGGGTAAATTCTCAGTGCCTTCCTGTGACTGCCTTTACTTCTAGCGCTCCAGATCTCTCATCTAAGGATTAATGTTTTCAAATCTCCCTTCAAGGAAAAGGGATTCCATCAAAGTGTAAATTGTTAACTGACCATTTCATATCTGTTCTGAACCTGCCTTACATTTAGGCCCCAGATATCTGTCTCGCCAGCTGCCATAATGCCTGAACCTCCCAGGGCAGGAGTCTGTGTCTCTTGAGGAAGAAGCTCTTGCCATTCTGGTGCAGCTTGCCAGAGGAAGATGATGATGATGCCCACCTGCTAGCAATGTCTACCTCACCTTCCAGGGGATCACAAACGTTGTCCTCCAGCCTACATATTAGTCTAGATTTTTAGTTGCAAGCAATCACAAGTGACTCTGAATGATTTAAGAAAAATCAAATTTGTTTTTAAGATTTGGGGGAGCCCACAGAATTAACAGGATGGCCAGAGAACTTGGCTGATTGGCTGTGCTACCAGGAACAAGGCTTAAAAATCATACTGTAGGGAAGTAAAAATCATATTGTAGGTCCAGGGAAGATGCCATGATGCTACCATAGATGTAGTTAATGCATGTTGCTGCTACTGCCTCTGGAAATGATGTAATTGCCACTCTGAACACTGCTGCCACCCGCTGATGGATGGAATCTTTGTGTCCCATAGCTAGTTTCTGATTCCAAATCTGGGTGATCAGCAAAGCCAAGATCATGTGCCCAAGCCCTAGTTGCAAAGAAGGCTCAAAACCTTCTGATTACTTGATGTTTTCAGCTTTAGCTCTGAGAAGTGGACTCTCCCTCTTCAGGTAGGGAATTCTGCAGACAGAGGAAGGAGGTCCAGATGCTGGATGGCCAGAACATGTGCCTCTTCCTCCAAGCCTTTACATCCATCTCTTGTGAGCATGTCTTGAATGAGTAAGCATCCTCTGGTCCATCTAGCTCTGGGACACAGATCCAGACAAATTTGTGAAGTTCACAAGTTGGAGGACCAGGAAATGGATTATTGGGAAGTTTTGGGGATGGAGGTCATCCATCTGGCCCCACCTTGCTAATACTCTCTGCTCTTGGTCCAGTGATATTTTTCCTCTTCAAACTCCTTAAAATAGATCCTGAGTGGATGATGTTCATTAAAAGAAAGACAGAAGAAAGGAGGGAAGGGAGGAAAGAGGAAGAAGGAAAGAAAGAAAATAGGGAGGGAGGAGAGGAAGGAAGGAAGGAGCCTTGAACATATCACCCACCCTTCTCCAAGTCTCAGATTTCTTCCCTAGCTCTGCATTGCTTTAATCACTACTCTGGGCCTCAGTTTCCCCATATGTTAACAACAACAACAAAAAGGAACCCAGTTTGGCTCACGCCCAGCACCTCCAGCTCCAGCCTCCTCATGAAGGAGGTGAAGAGTGTGTGGCATGGCTGCCCAGCACACCATGGGGTTGGCTGTGTATAATGACAGTGTCCCAGAGTTGGTGCTTGTGTAACAGGCGGATTTACCGAGAGGGTACGACTGTTTGCTCAGCAACTGAGAAGTCTATAATTAGACTGTCACAACATCAGCAAAAGTACAGGATCAATGTAATCAGAGAAGAAATGGAAAAGAATACGGCATCAGTCAAAGTCTCCAGTGGGTCCCCGTGGTTTCCGGAGCACTAATCGCCCAGGCGGTTCAATGTCCCACTTGTGGGTTTCCTTCTGGTGATGACCAGGTTGGTTTGGGCATGACTGCCTCTCACCACCACAAAGCTCTCCTCCTCTTCTTCCCCTTCTCCCTTCCTCTGCTCACTGAGTCTTAGGGATGAGAGTTCGAAGGAGGCAGAAACTGTGCCCCCAACTCAGTGGCTGGGGCACCTTTATTCCTTGTGATGTGTATGTGTGTGGGAGTGGAGGACAGCCAACTATAGAATGCAGATGCCTCAGCCCCATCTTGGCTCTCCTGGGTAAGTGCCTTAGAATCTGCATTTAGCACATCCTCAGATGGTTCTATGGGCTTCCCTGGTGGCTCAGATGGTAAAAAGTCTGCCTGCAATGCAGGAGACCCCAGTTCAATCCCTGGATCAGGAAGATCCCCTGGAGAAGGGAATGGCTACCCACTCTAGTGTACTTGCCTGGAGAATTCCATGTACAGAGGAACCTGAAGAGCTACAGTCCATGAGGTCGTAAAGAGTCAGACGTGACTGAGCATGCGCGTGCACGCACACACACACACACACACACACACACACACACACACACACACACAGATAGTTCTCTGTGTGCTGAATCTTGTAGGCTACCAGGCTGAGCCATCCTCCCTGCCCCATGACAGCCCTGCCCTCTTGCTTCTACTCTGCACCTGGCTTGGTTATAACACCATGAGGATGGCAGCAAGATTCAGGGCAGCCAAGATTGAAGGGCCCTTCCAAAGCCAAAGAATGATAATGGGACTCTTATTTTCTTTTTAATCACATTAAGAATTCCAAGCTGCAGACATGTTTATCTCATTAATCCTCACGACATCTGATCTACGGGGCATTGGCCAGTGTCTTTAGTTTCTTTCCATCAGAGTGGATCAGGGCTCAGCTCTGTCCCCGCAGGATCTGGGCCTGATGGCTTCTGGTCTCCCCTGACTGAGCCCAGTCCTCCTAGATAGAAACCACTGGATCTCATAAATCTATGAATCTTCATTTTTCATGCAAATTTTTTAATATAAATAATGCACATTGCCTTGGATAAAAATCACAAAGTGCAGAGAAGCAAAAGACAGAAAGAAATCATGGCTAGTCCCACAGCAACAATTCTGTGAATACTCTTGTGTTTATCTTTTCACACTAGTGTGTGTATGTACATACTCTCACACATGTATGCTGTCTCTGCTTTAGTCAGGTTCCCAGAGAAAACAGATGGCACACTCGATCACGGTTCTTGAGGAGGGCTTGATGAAGGGACCATTTACCTGGTCTTGGGCGAGGTCCTGGGAAATCTTAACAGGGGGTGGGGGGCCCTGAAGGACTAGCAATGAGCCATTTCCATACTACGCCTGAAGGGATGAGTAGAGGGAAGTAACCAGAACCTGGGACAGCTAGTAGAGAGACACCTAGCAGGAGCTGTACCCACTGGTTGAACAGCAGTCTGCTCCCAGGAGAGAGGGAGCCGGAGGAAAACCGCCTGACTGCTCTTTCCTCATGCCCTCCACCCTCCTGCCTGAGCCTCCCTGTGTCCCGACTCAACCAGAAGGCAGCACCCCCTCTACCCCGTGATGCAGAGTGGAGAGTTATTGATAGAAGAGTGGCCAGAGGGTCTGGGTGGGCAAAAGGAGACTGTCCAACACACTCGTAAGTGCACTTATGAGGGTGAAGATTGGTCTTGAGTTTCTACAATTCCAGATCTAGGAAATGCAGTGTTCTGAGTTAATTCTCTCTTTGACCATAGCCGAAGAGTGAACTGTTGGGCCTTTCCTGATGGTCCAGGGGTTAGGACCCCACGCTTTCACTGCAGTGGGCACAGGTTTGATCCCTGGTCAGGGAACTAAGATCCCACATGCCATACAGCCAAAAAAAAAAAAAAAAAAAGAAGAAAATTTCTTAAACAGAATAAAAATACAGTATATCAAATTAAAATTATATGGGAAAAGTGACAAATTTTTAAAAAAGTGAACTGTTGCTTTGTGGTATGGCTCTCAATACAGTGAGTTAGGAGCCTGGCAGCTGGCTCTGACTCCTCTATTTCTCATTTGAAGCAGTCAGTTATTGGCTTCTGCAGCCAGTGTGGCCTCCTCCATGATGGAAGACCCAGTACTGGAGACTAAGGTGGACTTCAAGCAGACTGGCCCCCACGAACCCACATGCTCACAGGGAGCTTAGGGTCCCAAGAGCAGTATCATAAGCCAGGCAGAGGGACAAGCCCCATGGAGACAGCACAACCATCTACACTAACAATAGCGAGATGGTGATAAAAGCTAATGTTTTCAGCCAATAGCAACTAATATTTATTAATAATAGATAATGTTTACTATATACTAGACTGTTCTAAAGTGATTTATAGGTTTTTGTATTATTTAATTTTCCCAGCAGCCCAAAAAGGCAGGTCATATTATTAGCCCAATTATTGAGCTGAAGAAACAAGTATATGAAAAGGTTAATGAACTTACAGAGAAACTGAGGCATGGACAGCTAAAGGGTGAAGCCAGAGGGTGAACAGATGCAGTCTGACTCAAAAAACCCACCCTCTCAAAATTGATGTTCTATTTCAGTGAGTCTGGCACCAAAATGATGTTGACGATGATACTAAGTCATCATTTGCCTTTTGAACTCCCATCCTCTCATGAATGCCTAGGGGAAGCTTCCAGAAGCTGCATGACATGATGACATTGGGATCATTGGGATGCTATTGAGATGTTCTTTGTTTTGAAACTTTCTGCATTTGAATTTCTGACACAGTCGATACCCATAGACAGAACTCACATAACCAAGCTCCTCCATGTCTTCAGGTGGGTCCTGCAGGGTCCTTTCAAGGAGTCTTGAGACCAAAAAGCTTGAGAACTACTGCAGTACTGTTTACCTGTGGAGTTCAGAGGAGGGCATCCCGTTGCATTGAGGGTGAAGTCACTCAGTTGTGTCTGACTCTTTGCGACCCCATGGACTGTAGCCTACCAGCCTTCTCCATCCATGGGATTCTCCAGGCAAGAATACTGGAGTGGGTTACCATTCCCTTCTCCAGGGGATCTTCCCGACCCAGGGATCAAACCTGGGTCTCCTGCATTGGAGGCAGATGCTTTAACCTCTGAGTCACCAAGCCCATTGCATTATGAAATCAAATTTATTATCACTAGTTTCCTTGCCTAGCTCACAGGACAGTATAAGATAGATTCTACGCTAGAAAATGATAGAAACTGAAAGGTCCCAGAGAGGTCAACAGTCCATTTTCTTGGTTTGGGAAGATGGCTCGAACTGAGCTATGAGTTTCTCTGCCCCTGGTTGCCTTGGGGGCTTGCCGATAACAGAGAGTGCCTTGCTGGTATTAACCAGGAGCCCTGGGCCAAGTCCAGATCATGTCAAGGTTTGAAATTCTCCAGGGGAATTGAGAGCATCTGGTTTTAAGACCACACAAGTAGTATTTGTCATCTCATTTGTGAACAAGAGTGGAAGCTTAAGGCTTTGTGATTTTTCAGTTCAGTTCAGTTCAGTTGCTCAGTCATGTCCAACTCTTTGTAACCCCATGGACTGCAGCACACCAGGCTTCCCTGTCCATCACCCACTCCCAGAGCTTGCTCAAACTCATGTCCTTCAAGTCAGTGATGCCATCCAACCATCTCATCCTCAGTCATCCCCTTCTTCTCCTGCCTTCAATCTTTCCCAGCATCAGGGCCTTTTCCAATGAGTCTTCAGTAAAAGAGTATAATTCTAATTATCTGTCAAAATTTATAAAACATGACTGCAAGGTACCCTATTTTTTTTCAGTCTATGAAATAGGGAGTACATAATAATAATAATTGCTTTTTAATTAGTTGTTTTTTTTGTTTAGTCACTAAGTTGTGTCCGACTCTTCTGTAACCCACCAGGTTCCTCTGTCAATGGGATTTCCCAGGCAAGAATATTGGAGAGGGTTGTCATTTCCCTCTTCAGTGGATCTTCCCCACCCAGGGATTGAACCTGCATTTCCTGCATTTGCAGGGGGATTCTTTACCAATGAGCCACCAAGGAAGCCCTTTTAATTAGTAGATAATAAAAATTATAGCAAATGAAGTTTAACCAATCATGGGGAAAGACTAGAATCTAACACTCGGGATGCCATAAAGTAATTGATGTTCCTCACTTAAAAGTGAAGAGATAATAGAAAAATGTGTATAGTAGGAATTCTACACTGGTGCCAAGCATCCATTTCTCCTTTCTCAGCTGGGAAGCTACTGTGTTGTTTGGGTTGAATTGATGTGGACATCCCAATGTCCTAATGATGGGCCTATGGCCATCAGCATAATCCTACCCCTTGCCCTTGATGAGTCAGGGATGAGAAGTTATCTCAAGCTCATGTTCACCAAGCCACAAATTCTCACCTCTTTTTGGACAGGATGATGTGCAGATAAGTCCTGGAATCTTGTTTCCATTTAGTTGCCATGAGAGAAGCCAATGTGTGAAGAAGTTTATATGCCAGAAAGAGCAGAGCCAAAGAAAGACCCAAGGACTAGCGGCCAGAAGACCACACTGCCACTGAGCTCTTCTCTTCCAGAAGCCCATGATTCCCTGTGTTTGACCCAATTTGATCATTTTCTGATACTCAGCAAACAAAGCATCTGATATAATTAAATACCTTTTTTTCCAACTTAAATACTGTCAGATAGAAAAAGTAGGACTATCATGTTGACCAGTGTCAGATCTGGACAATTTAAGGACAATCAATCCTGATTTTTCTATCACCTTCACTCAAGACCACCTTCTAAACCTTCCACTGTCCCAAAGTGCCCTGGCCCCATCTTCCACATAAACACTCCTCCCCTCTTTTACTGTGTAGTGACCAAGTATCAGATACTTAAGTCTCAACATTCAAAGCTTATCAAGTGCAATGGAACACGGGGGCCTAGAAGGACAGCACCACATGTGTCATGAGCATCGTTTGAGCTGAATTCTCTGCAACAGGACGAATGTGGCAGGGCAAGGGGCAGACTCATCGGACAGTTGAAAGGAAGGGGGCGGGTGGCGGAGGGAGGCGGTTCCTAGATCAGACTTGCTGGCTTCAAGCTCTGCCTCTGTCCTTCTGGGAGAATATTTGACCTTGCTAAGTAGTCTCAGCTTCTTTATCTCAAGATAACAAAGTTGGTAAAAATAAGAGGACATCTCACCTCTAGATGTATCATGGATTAAATGAGATAATGGATGTACTGTCCCTTTGTGTGGCAACCAAGAATTTTTCGCAAAATGTCAGACACAATCCAAGAGACTTCCCCTCTCTGGGACTCAGGCTCGTCTCCTAGCGAAGGAGGAGGGATGTCCAGGGTCCCCTCCAGCTCAACGTGCTGCCCTTGGCAGAGACAGGAGCCAAAGGTTTTCTGGCTGGGCAGCAAGGGGCCTGAAGCAGATGGCTCTCCTGAAGGGAAGTACCCCCTTTGCCCTCAGAAATGACGCACGGGCCATCCGTCAGGTGACCTCCTGAGGCTCTGGAAAGACACTGATGTTTATTTGGCTTTGGTTTTAAGTGTAGAGGCTGCAGCAGAAAAAACAGGGCCGTCCACGCTGATCCTTATGTCCACAGCACATCAACAGCAGGAGCAAGCATGCAGACAGCATGGGTTCAAAGGTCTAAAATACTGTGTCGTTCGTTCTAAAATACTCTCGCGTCGTTCACCCATGTCTAAGGACACCCTTTCCGTCGCTCAGAGGCACTGTGTGCATTACAGAAGATAAGCCACGCGATGTGGGAAAAAGCCTGTCACACTTTGGTGCTTTGGTGTCAACGCTCTGCCTCCCTTTCTGGAGCCCAAGGCCACCAGCTGCCACTTCAGAGGGGAAGAGAGCTGGAAAGTGCTCCCACTGGGGGTTCTGCTGAATAAGCCCTCTAAGCTTCAGGTGGAGAGTTGCTGGGCTCCTGTGGAGGCAGGCATCTCGCTGAGACCCCCACCAGGGAAGAGCTGAGTCTGGCACCCAGGATCCAGGGTGGAGTCACACATGAAGGGGACATCTGGGACTCACATTCCTCCTTGCCCTCTCAGCAGCAGATTAATGATTCTGCTAGTTCATGAGACTGGCGACTTTCTTTTGGCTAAGGTGGTAAAGAATCTGCCTGCAACACAGGAGACCTGGGTTCAATCCCTGCGTTGGGACGATCTCCTGGAGAAGGAAAAGGCTACCCACTCCAGTATTCTGGCCTAGAGAATTCCATGGACTGTATATGGTCCATAGGGTCGCAAAGAGTTGGACACAACTGAGCGACTTTCACTCTTCCTCCATAAATCCCCAACTCTTATGCTATTTAAAATTCAAACTCCCATAGATGGACATGTACACACTGCTATATCTAAAACAGATAACCAACAAGGACCTGCTCTATAGCACAGGGAACTCTGCTCAGTGTTATGTGGCAGCCTAAATGGAAGGGGAGTTTGGGGGAGAATCAGGTACATGTATATGTATGACTGCTAATGGTGATTGCAGCCATGAAATTAAAAGACACCTACTCCTTGGAAGGAAAGTTATGACCAACTTAGATAGCATATTAAAAAGCAGAGATATTACTTTGCCAACAAAGGTCTGTCTAGTCAAGGCTCTGGTTTTTCCTGTGGTCATGTATGGATGTGAGAGTTGGACTGTGAAGAAAGCTGAGTGCCGAAGAATTGATGCTTTTGAACTGTGGTGTTGGAGAAGACTCTTGAGAGTCCCTTGGACTGCAAGGAGGTCCAACCTGTCCATCCTAAAGGAGATCAGTCCTGGGTGTTCATTGGAAGGACTGACGTTGAAGCTGAAATTCCAGTACTTTGGCCACCTCATGTGAAGAGTTGACTCATTGGAAAAGACCTTGATGCTGGAAGGGATTGGGGGCAGGAGGAGAAGGGGACGACAGAGGATGAGATGGCTGGATGGCATCACCGACTTGATGCACATGAGTTTGGGTGAACTCTGGGAGTTGGTGATGGACAGGGAGGCCTGGCATGCTGCAATTCATGGGGTTACAAAGAGTCGGACACGACTGAGCGACTGAACTGAACTGATATGCATGACTGAGTCTCTTTGCGGTTCACCTGAAACTATCACAACATTGTTGATCAGCTATACCCCAATACAAGATAAAAAGTTTAAAAAAAAATAAAATTCAAACTCCCAGAGGGAGAATCTGAGGGGGTGGTTGGCATCAGCCATCACCACGTGAGCGCCTTCCCTCTGGGGGCCTCCCTGGACCAGGCGTTCTTAGTTGAGGTCACAGGGATGGGATCACAGGCACAGGTGATCAAGGGACAGCAGAGGGGGGCCAAGAGCCTGAGGCTACACAGCTGAATGGGGCTGCAGGGATGGCAGAGTGACACAACTGTCTCCAGCATGGGTGCCTTCCCAGGGCTGCTTCCTCCCTCCTTCCTCCTTGTCTCGTTTTGGGACAACTTCACTCCCGACCAAAGAGCCTTTCCTGTCAAGGTGGTGCCATCCCCAGAGCTAAAGGGATCATGCTGCGAGAGCTGGAAGCCATCGTAGCCTGTCTCCCAAAGGGCTTGTTTCTGTGTGAGTAATCACAGCCCTGGTGCTTGCAGACTATGATGGTGATGATTTAGTCGCTAAGTTGTATCCGACTCTTCGGGACCCTTTGGGCTGCAGCTCACCAGCCTCCTCTGTCCATGGAATTCTCCAGGCAAGAATACTGGAGTGGGTTGCCATTCCCTTCTCCAGGGGGTCTTGCCAACTCAGGGATCGAACCTGGGTCTCCTGCATTGCAGGCGGATTCTTTATCGACTGAGTCACCAGGGAAATCCATTTGCAAACTATACCAATCTGTTTGCCCTGATCTGCACACAGTGGTAAACCAGAAGATGAGATGATGCTGTGGCCTGGCCTGTGGGGTGCAGGTTCCCTGCCCCAGTGTTTAGAAGTCTGTTTCTGAGCTGTTCACAATCATGCACACAGGGTGAGGTGACCCCTCTCCCTTCTTCTTGCAGGTGGGGCTGGGGCAGCCTAGGTAACTGAGCGGCACAGCACTAAGAGATGACCCCCCGTAACCATGTGGCAGAAAATGCTGTGCTCATTCTACTGAGCCAGCATGCAGAACCTACGACTGGGGACAAGCCTGCGCCTGTGAGGAGGGGGTGGCCACGTAGCAGGGTGGGATAGAGAAGAGCCGTGTCTCTCAGGCTGGAAACAGTTGAGCTTCAAGGAGATAGCCCATCCCTGGCATCTGGACCTCAGTGCCTAGAGAGGGCATCCCATCTGTGGGCATCAACTTTGCTCCTTCAATTAGGAAACTGTTCATCAAACTTCGAGACCTACTGTTGGAACCCCTCAGGGTATTGTTTCAAAGGCACATTCCAGTGTTCCAATCCCGAGGCTCCTATACTATAGCTCTGAGATGGGACCCAGAGGTCTTCAGTCTTGACAAACACCCCTAGGAGGTCTGATCCAGATGACCATGGACCACAACTAAAGAAACCTGGTCTAGACACTTTCTTGGTGATCCATGGTTAAAAAAAAAATCTGCCTTCCAGTGCAGGGGACATGTGTTCAGCCCCTGGTCAGGGAACTAAGATCCCACATGCTGCAGGGCAGCTAAGTCTGCACACCACAACTACTGAATCACTCGCTTTGTGAGCTGTGATGAAGAGCTCATGCACAGTCAAAAATAAATATTAAAAAGAAAGAAAGAAAGCTGGTCTAAGAGAAAGGTGTGGCTGTCAGGTGGGCTTGGATTCATAGTTTGGCTCTGCCGCTTGCTTACTGTGTGGCCTTTGGTGAGCTCTTTAATCTCTGTGCCTCACATTCCTCTTCTGAGAAATGGGAACAATCGTGTCAACCTCACTGAGGCAGTAGGGAGAATAAATAGAGTGAGGTGCTGCTCTCAAATTCTGGGGAGGGTGGGCAAGGATGATAGAGCCTGGCTGCAAGCTCACTTGCAGAGCTGTACTTGTCAAGGGACACATTGCAGGAATGAATGGTAATTCTAATGTCCTGAAGAAATGCCAGCCCTGAAATGCCAGTCTTCATTGATAAACAGGCAATCCTAACACACTCTCACCCCAGGCACAGTCACAGCCTCCTCTTTTCTCTCTCAGTTGGCCAAGCCCTCTGTCTAGAAGGCCAGTGTTCCACTGCCTAGTCCATGGTCTACTCTGCAACCCCCAAACAGACCACCTCTCAGCAGGGAGCCTGTCCTCTGTGCTGACCTCCCAACTGTACAGCCACCTTGAGTACCCAAGTCTTGGACTTCTGGTGTTTTTGATAGTATTCCAAGAACTGGTATCCAGCTTTTGGATAAATAGGATATTCTGTGTGGTCAAATACCTGGGCACCTTGAGAGATGGTACAAGTCAGTTTTCTTGGGCTGATTTTATATACGTTAATATGTGAGAATAGATACTTTATACAGACTTTGCTGACAAAGGTCCATATGGTCAAAGCTATACTGCTTCCAGTAGTCATGTACAGATGTGAGAGCTGGACCATAAAGAAGGCTGAGCATGGCAGAATTGATGCTTTCGAACTGTGGTGCTGGAGAAGACTCTTGAGAGTCCCTTGGACTGCAAGGAGATCAAACCAGTTAAACTTAAAGGAAATCAACCTTGAATATTCACTGGAAGGATAATTGCTGAAGCTTAAGCTCCAATACTTTGGCCACTTGATGCAAAGAGCCGACTCATTGGAAAAGACCCTAATGCTGGGAAAGATTGAAGGCAGGAGGAGCAAGGGGTGACAGAGGGGGAGATGTTTAGATAGCATCACCGACTCAATGGACATGAATTTGAGCAAACTCTGGGAGACAGTGGAGGACAGAGAAGCCTGGTGTGCTGCAGTCCATGGGGTCACAAAGAATCAGACATGACTTAGCGACTAAACAACAACAAAAACAACTATATATAGAGTATCTGGCAACTCCCAAACTCCTCTAAACAAATTGAATGTTCAAGTTAGAAAGTTAGATTAGAAAGTTACATTAAAAGCTTCCAAAGTTCTGTTGTTCTTATTAGGAATAATGATTATGATTGTATCGGAGAATCCTGAGATGGCATTTCTAATCATTAGAATTCAGGGAAAGCCAGCTTCTACCTCATTAGGCCTAAAGCCCTGGCAGACATCCAAGAATTATATCAACCCCAGACAAACCAGCTAAGGACCTGGGTGGGGAGGTTTCAGAGACCTGGGTCCCCATTCTTGGCTCTCACCTTGCTGTGTGACCTTGGGCAAGTGTCTCTGAGCTTTGGGGGCTCCCATCCACACACTGAGGAGTTATCCCCCAGTCTCATGCCTTCTAACCTAGAGTCTGTGTGTCTGAGTGAGCTGACCTTTGTGTTACTGTAGAATGACGCTTGGTCTTGGTTCTAGTTTAACAGGCCAGAGGGCAGTTAGACTCCATCCTTGCTGCCAATGATCCAATACAAAATACATTTCTATTTGTTTTGCACTGAACCAATTCCCCAGGGCAGCCATCCAGGCGGAGCGGAGTTGGTGGTAATGGAGAAAGCCCAAGATGAGGACGTAGTTTCCAGCACTAAGGCCATTAGCCAAGTCTTCCTGACGCCAGGATGGTGAGAGGAAGAGTGGGCCACTCCTCCAGGCACTCACTCTTTGAGCCTGACCTGTGCCTTTGGACACTGTGCCAACAGCGTCCTGTGTCTCTGGCATTGTGTAGAGGGGACGCCACTCTGAGGGGGCGGCTGAGCAACCACGGGTCCGTGCCACCCACCCCGCTCCTGTCCTGCGGTACATGTCCAGGAGAGCAAGGCCAGCTCCTTAATGACCGTCATTTCCAAGATGGCGCTTGGCAACGTCAGTCAGCAGGTGAGGGCTCAGTGTGGCCTGTCCCTTCATCTGGCCAGTGTTCCATGGGCCCTTGGTCACGCGGATGACAGGGGAGGCTCTGTAGACTGCTGGGAGGAGGCAAGGCAGATTACAGAGCTTTGGAGCAAAGCTGGCCCACCCCTTCTGCTGAATTTGCCTCTTCTTCACATCATCCTTGCGCTGGCTTATTCCTGGCTGGGCCTGGCCGTGAGCTGTAAAGCGGTAGCAGCTGAGCAGGAGGAGAGGCTGCTGGGGTCGGTGGTAGCGATATTCTGAACAGTAGCTCACAGTTATTTGGCGCACCGGGAGCCGTACCAAGGGCTGTTTCCTAGAGGTAGGATCTTTTGTTTCACATGGAAAAACTGATGTGGGAGATTAAATGACATGTCAAACCCACAGGGCTAGTCAGCCGGGAAAAAAAGATTTGAATTCAGGCATCCAGCTCCAGCTCTGGCCTCTACTGAAGAGCAGCACCTTTCTCGACTTTTCGAGGGCGGGACGGCCTCCAGACACCTCCTGGGCAGCTCTGGGCACACTCCTTCAGTCCCTTTTCTTGGAGCTTGATGCCATGGACAAGGGGAAAGCAGACCTCTCCTTGGGAAGGTCTCACCATTTGCTCCTTCGTTCCCCTGTCAGAAGCTGCCTGCCGGCAGGGGGCACAACCTCCACCATTCCAGCTTTATAAATGCTCCCTAGGCCACCATCTGGGGGAACTGTTAGAAGGATTAACACCTCACAGCCACCTCACAGCTCTGAACCTTAAGCAGGCAGAGTGCCTCACTGGGGAACAGCGCACCAGCTTCAAGGTGGAAAGACCTGGGCTTATGTGCTATCCAGCCGGCTCCAAAACCCACTGAACCTTTGTTTCCTCTGAAAATGTGGATAGTGATGACTGCAGCATGCCTACTGCAGCTTTATTTTAAGGGTGAAATGGGATGTGGCAGCTTCTTCATGAACTTTGATAACCAGCTCACCTTGACTGAACTTTCAAACTAAGGACTCGACCATGAGTGCCGTGTTTATTTCGTTTAGACGCACAGAAGGAAACACAGAGACATTCAGGGATGTCCGGGAACCTGATGCTTAGAAGCCGTAGGCCCAGGTTTGCTCTTGGCTCTGAGTCAGAGCTGTCACCTCCCTTCCCAAGCTCCAGTGTCCCACGGATGCAACCAGTGTCCCACGGATTCGGGACCCACTGGGAAGTGAGCCTGGTGTTCCAGAAAACAGGGTGGAGTGGAGACCCTGTGTAGAAGTGTGAGAGCCATTCCAATCAAAAGCAAGCCTGAAAAACGTCTCCCGCTGATAGAATCTGCCACTTCAGTCACTGGGTGTGGCTGCGTCACTGCTCTGCCTGCAGACAGAGACTCCTGGTGACGAGCGCCTTGGGCCAACCCCAGGTCCACACTCTGGGCAGTGCTTCACCCACTGCCTCCATCACCCCTTTTTTCAGAAGCATTGCCAAAGAGCAGGGGGACACTGAGTCAGAAGGGCATCCCCTCTGTCACCTCTGCCACCTAACTCCTCATTGCTGAGTCCAATTCACCCCCAGCAGGCTTCTGCACCCCAATCTTCCAACCTCACTGGCCTGAGGGGCAGCCTTCATTGCCTCCATCCCCACTGAGGAGCTTAGCAATCTTTCCGAGAACCCAGACACAGGTGTCTGTACTCTCTTGGGAAGCCCGGTCTGTAGCTGAGCTCTTGTGCCTGAATCTGCAAACACCAGTCCTTCTAGGTCCCAGTGTGTGCAACGAACATGTTATTATTTTATAATAATGTTGGTTACAAAGGAATTGTTGCTGTTTTCCAGAGGACTAAGTCCACGTGGGCACCGTGCTTTGCCCTTTGCTTGCATTTTCTTAGGGAGTCGTCCCAACTAGGACACTCTTATTCCCATGGGATGGATCGGGAAACTGAGGTGCAGAGGTCAGAAGTGATGAGTCAAGTTCAGCAAACTAGTAAGTGACAGAGACAGGGAGCAAGCCAGGCTGATGGGCACCCAGGCCACAATGGCACGGCCACCATCCTTGCTCCTGGTCTGATCATCTGCCTGTATCCAGACTCTGTCACTCCTCTGCCCTCCTAGAGATTGGAGTATGGGACCCATGCAGAGACCCCAGGACTCGCAGGTTCCATCTTCTCGGACTTGGCTCCTTCTCCAGTCTCCCAGGCCTGCACACTATCCATTTGCCCAGGCTCTAGCCCTTAGCTAAGCCCAGCATCTTTCCAGAGCCTCCCATCCTGTCTTCAGGCTTCCAGGTTTCTTATGCTTCAATCCATTCTCCAGTGGCTGCCAAAGGCCTCCTCCTGAATTACACATACCCCTTCCTCTGTGTGATGAACCTAGATGGTATATTGAAAAGCAGAAACATTACTTTGCAGACAGAGGTCCATATAGTCAAAGCTATGGCTTTTCCAGTAGTCATGTGTAGATGTGAGAGTTGGACCATAAAGAAGGCTGAGCACAGAAGAATTGATACTTTTGAACCATGGTGTTGGAGAAGACTCTTGAGAGTCCCTTGGACAGCAAAGAGATCAAACCAGACAATCCTAAAGAAAATCAGTCCTGAACATTCATTGGAAGGACTGATGCTGAAGCGGAAAATCAAATACTTTGGCCACCTGATGTGAACAGCCAACTCATTAGAAAAGACCCTGATGCTAGGAAAGACTGAAGGCAGGGGGAGAAGGGGAGGACAGAGGACGAGATGGATGGATGGCATCACCAACTCAATGGACAACATGAGTCTGAGCAAGCTCCAGGAGATGGTGAAAGGCAGGGAAGCCTGGTGTGCTGCAGTCCATGGGATTGAGAAGAGTTGGACATGACTGGGTGGCTGAACAACAACAACTTCCTCAGCATGATGCTGCAGCCTCAGGAGCAGGTGACAGAGTCAGGCCCAGACTTCGGGCCCTGCATCTGAGGCCTCACGGTTTGACCTGAACTCCCTTCAGCCTGTCTCCCTCCCCACCCCTGCTGCCTTCAGTCCGACCATGCCTGCCTTCCCCTGCTCCTCACTGGGTACCTACGATTTCTCCCTCCAGTCACATCAAGGCACAAGATCACCCACTTAGCCACTCAAAAATACTTATTGAGCATCTACACATGCTAGCATCATTCGGGCACTGCGGGGACCAAAATCCCAGCTCCTGTTGCATGCAGCTAATAGATTTGCCAAGGAGACAGGGTTTGGCGTCTTTGAGGAGCTGAGAAGCCAGGGTTGTGGTGCAAGGTGGGCTGGGGGGCCTCTTGGCAAGTTTGACAGCAGCCACACTGAGGTGGCTCCAGTCAGTAGAGTGCAGCAGAGCTGAGAGTCGCCACAAGGGATGGCAGTGAGTGGAAGCCACAAAGTGCTAGACAGCAGGAGCGATCAGAAGCACAGGAGACAGAGAGGAGAGAAAGCTGGAGGGCAGGGGCCGTGGGAGCAGCAGCAGCCGAGAAAGGCCGAGTTGCAAGGATGCTGAATACACGGAGCAGGGAAGAGATGTTGCAGCGTCTGAGGGCCCAGAAACCGCAGGGCTGAGTGGGGAGGAGCCCAGAGGCAGTGCTCCACAAGCCCTGCCGAGCCAGCCAGAGCTTCATTCCTGCTCACAGGCTCTGCCAGCGATGCAGGAGGTTGCCCAGGCATGCGTCTGGTCCTTGCACCCCAAGAGCACCAAACACAGGCCAAAGCTGCCAGGAGCTGCCAGGAGCTGGCCACGGAGGCGGCTTCTTCAAGGCCTTCTGTGACAATTACCCAGACTGACCACAGTAGACCAAGATTCTGCCCGGAAAGTCTTCAGTGCAAGGAGCACTGGGTGGTAAATTGCAGGATTGGAGAGCACAGAAAGCCACAGGAAAATTCCTGTCAGGGCCAGGAGCAGACGCAAGGGGAGAGAGGCCACGAATGGCTCCCTGGCTGGGAGGGGATAGAAGCAGCCGGAGCCCAGCTAGATGGTATGGAGGAAAATAAAGAACTGATGGAACAAACGCCTGGAATCCCGACGTGGAAAGGCTGGCAGGGAGGAAGGGCACTGTGTGACCAGATGTTTGCTTTGCCTCCCGGATGGCAAGCACTCGAGATGGAAAGTTTTCCCGGACCATGAGGTCAGAATCTCTGAGCAGTCCCTCTTCCAAAAAGCAAGATGGCTGTGTGGGCCAGACCCTTGGGACCCCTCAGGAAGGACGCAGGGGCCGGAGGGCAGGCAGCTCGGTCGAGACGTCAGCCCTCTGTCTTTGGTCCCCTCTGAGAAAAACCACTTCTGGACCGGAGGGAATGTGGCAACACACCCTTTGCTCCCCAAGTTTCCAGACCTGGCTCTGGAAGGAAGACCCACGGGAAGGGAACGGCATCCAACCGGAGGCCGGGAAACGTTTCCGTCGGTCTGCGGCGGGGGCTGGAGTTGGCGTGCCGCCTGCTCGCCCACAGCAGGATGGCATAAGTGAGGGCAAACAAAACGGGAGCCAATTCAGACAGCTTCTTGGGCTTTCTAATGAGAATGACCCAGAAACCAAGGCCAGGAGCAAGGGGGGAGCCCCCAGGGTGGGGTGGGGGTGAGGAGACCATGTGGGAAGGCTGGCCAACTCTAGGCACCTGCTGAGTAGTGCAGGGTCTTATGGAAATAAAGGGCAGACTCTGCTGAGGGTTTCCTTGTGTTTCGTGTGTGTGTGTGTGTGTGTACATGCATGTGTGGGCACACACCTGCGTGTGTGTGTGTTTTGTCTACTTCAATCCCCTCCTTGACTTCAGCCTCCAAGAACTGGCACCTCTCTTCTCAGTAGGTGGTGGGACATTTCCTTAGAGACCCTTCCTCCTTCCCCTCCTCCACTTCCTCCTCCTTGTTCTTCTCTGCCTTCTTTCTTTCCCCCCAGCTTTATTGAGATGTAATTGACATCCAGCACTGTATAGGCTTCCCTGAAGTCTCAAACAGTAAAGAATGTGCCTGCAATGTCGGAGACCTGGGTTCAATCCCTGGGTCGGGAAGATCCCTTGGAGAAGGAAATGGCAACCCACTTCAATATTCTTGCCTTGGAGAATCCCATGGACAGAGGAGATTGTGGTCTACAGTCCATGGGGTCTCAGAATCAGACACGACTGAGCGACTAACACAGCACTGTATAAGTTTAAGGAGTGTAACATGATTCGACTTACATGGATCATGAGACCATTACTACAATAGGTATAGTAAACATCCATCATCTCATACAAGACACCACTTGAAATAGAAAAAAAAATGTAGTTGTTCCTTGTGATAACTCTTAGAATGTAATCTCTAACAACTTTCATTTAAAACATACAGCAGTATGAATTATCCTTATTGTGTTATGCTTCACATCCCTAGTATTTATTTACCTTATAACTGGAAGTTTGTACCTTTGACCACCTTCATTTTATTCCCCTTCCCCTGCCCCCCCCTATCTCTGCCTTTGGTAGCCAGAACTCTCATCTTTTTTTCTGTGAGTTTGTTTTGGGAGTATATTGACCTACAACACTATGTTAATTCCTGGTGTACAACATAATGATTTGATATTACGATACATTTCAAAATGATCACCACCGTAAGTCTAGTTAACAATACGTCACCATACAAAGACATTACAGAATAATTGAGTATATTCCCCACGTAGTGCGTTTCATCCCTGTGACTCACTTATTTTGTAACTGAAAGTCTTTACCTCTTAATCTTCTCACCTTTCTCTCCTTTTCCCACACCTCTCTCCCCTCTCACAACCACCTGTTTTTCTCTGTATCTATAAGTCTGTTTGGTTATGTTTATTTAAGAAAGCTGAGAGCCGAAGAATTGATGCTTTTGAACTGTGGTGTTGGAGAAGACTCTTGAGAGTCCCTTGGACTGCAGGGAGATCCAATCAGTCCATCCTAAATGAAATCAGTCCTGGGTGTTCATTGGAAGGACTGATGTTGAAGCTGAAACTCCAATACTTTGGCCACCTGATGCGAAGAGCTGACTCATTTGAAAAGACCCTGATGCTGGGAAAGATTGAGGGCAGGAGGAGAAGGGGACAGCAGAAGATGAGATGGTTGGATGGCCTCACCGACTCAATGGACATGGGTTTGGATGGACTCCAGGGGTTGGTGATGGACTGGGAGGCCTGGCGTGCTGCGGATCATGGGGTCACAGAGTCGGACACGACTGAGCGACTGAACTGAAATGATTAGTTCATTTTGTTTAGATTTCACATACAAGTGAAATCATAACAATATTTGTTTTTCTCTGTTTGACTTATTTCACTTGGCATAATACCCTCTAGGTCCATCCATGTTGTCGCAAATGGCAAGACTTCACTCCTTTTAAAGGCTGAGTAATATTCCAACCCTTCTTCTTCCTAACAAATGTGTCAGTTTGGCTGCAGTAATAAGCAACCACAGCATCTCGGGGACTCATGATCATACACATCTCTTTTTCCCGCGCATCACCTGCAGCAGCCTGTCGGCTATGGCTCCTGTGGCTTGGCCCCATGCCTCCTCATCCCGGGGCCCTGGCTGTAGGAGCTGCCCCAGGGTCAGCTCATTTTTCTGATACACTTCTGAAGCAAGTGCAATGATGAAACTCTCTTTAAACTTCTGCTGAGATGTGGAACACCTCATCACATGTATTCACAATCCATGGGCTGAATTGTGTTACATAGTCAAGCCCAAAGTCAGTAGGGTAAGAATGTACCTTTCTCTCACAAGGAAGGAGGGTGTTAATAAGTTCAAACTACTATGTTATTACATATTGAATGTTAATACAGTCTCCCTCACTTCCAGCAGATCTTTCCACAACTCAGCAGTCTCCTTTGAGCAAGCCTGTTCTGTTCCCCTAAGAAGCTTACACAATAATAGCAATGGCAAAAGCACACTTTCTTTGTGTCATTCTAAGTGCTTTATAGCATTCTTTGAGTGAAAACTCACCAGTCCCATGAGGTCAAGACCAGTGTTATCCCCATTTCACATGGAAGAAAACTGAGGCTGAGAGATTAATTGACTGACCCAAAGTCACACAGCTGTGAGGATTGGGTCTGGGATTCACTCTGAGGGCACCAAAGGCTGGACTTTCAATCCCAACACTATACGGCTTCTTCCCATGAGGCTGTGCTGGGGTAGCAGCCCCATACGACAGATGTGAAAACTGAGGCTCAGAAAGGTGACTTGACCTGACCAAAGATACACACTGTAAAGAGAACTAAAACAGAAATGACCTGGTGTCCTCTCTTCCTCAGCAACCCCTCCCCTATACCTGGATGGGGGCATTGTTGTCCAGCAATTTGGGGAGGCCAACTCCCTTCCTGACCTAGAGCCCTGCAGAGGGAGGGCCTGGTGATGGTGCCTGCCCAGTCAGTTGGCTTTTTTGCACCAGTCAACCCAGAGGCCATGTACTGATTTGACTGCTGAGGGCCTTGGCAGGTTCCTCAACCTCTTTGAGCTTCACCATCCTTGTCTACGACATGAGAGCCACAGAGTTCAGAGTGTGATGGCTTCACTTTCATTTGTCAGCTCCTCCACGCTATGGTGGTGGTGGTTTAGTCGCTAAGTCTTATCCAACTCTTGCAACCCCATGGACTGTAGCCCACCAGGCTCCTCTGTCTATGGAATTCTTCAGGCAAGAATACTGGAGTGGGTTGCCATTTCCCTCTCCAGGGGAGCTTCCTGACCCAGGGATTGAACCGGGGTTTCTTACATTGCAAGCAGATTTTTACCAACTGAGCCCCCAGGGAAGACCCCTTCACTCTAAATCCTGCTGAATTTCTTTGTTTTAAGCACTCTTGGCCCCTGCCTTCAGTTTCTAACCCACACTCCATCCCTTCTCTTTAGGTTCATGTCACCTCCACTGTCTGCTCAGATGGTTTTGAGAGGAGGTGTGTGATGAGATTGGGACCACAGTTCCACCTAGGTCCTTCAACAAAGGACCTAATGGGCTAGCTCTCTGCACTATCCACCTGGATACACATATAGACATCTGCACACACAAGCATACATGCACACATCACATGCACATGTATAAAATACACAAAACACATATATACCTGTACACAAACTTGCATGCACACATGTCTCTATATGCACACATGTGTGCACACATACGCATGTGTACATGCACACACAAAACACGTGTATACATATACACAGACACAGGTACACATATATGGAGACACACATAGGCACATGCACACAGATACCCACACAAACACCGCATACATGTTCACATCTACACAAGACACTGGTGTATTTGTGTACACACGTATCCACAAACACACACATGCACATATCCATTAATAGACACATGTATACACAAATATCACAGATATACTCACTCCATGCATGCACAGCCACTGGCGGGGTGTGGCTTGTGGAGTATATAATGCTGTCTGTCAGCTACTCCTCCCTTGGAGGGCAAGTGCTCTTCTGGGGGTGGGCCCCTTTCATAGCCAGAGAACTGGACAGGACAGGAGGGCTTTTGGTGGTCAAGACCCTCCCACAGCTGCATCTTGCAGGTGAGGAAACTGAGACGCAGAGAATGATTACAGCTAGTACACAGTGCTTCAAAATGCCGGGCTTGGAAGCGTCCCCGCTCTTCATAACTATTAAGCCATTGAACACTCACAGTCCCCCATTATCTTGTTTTTCCAAACTGGGACACTCAGACCTAGAGAGTTACAAGTTAGTGGCCTGCCAGTGCGCAGTGGAGTCGGGCTCAGGCCCTAGCCTCGGCGCCCCTGCTCAGCTGAGCTGCCTCTCTGCCACCGACTACCACTGAGTATGCCCGGGCAGAAGAACTGTGACGCCGAGTCAGGAGTCAGGGTAGACCCTGCTTCTGAGCCCTGCTGCCTCAGCCAGCCTTCCCGAGAGGCACCATTCACCACGAGGTAATTTACCGGGACACAAGGACACATGCCGGACAGGCGGGGCTGAGGAGGGCGGTGCCCGGGCTGCGGGGCGGTGCGTGCGCTGTCCCTGCCCCTCCTGCTCTCGGGGCGTGGGCGCCCCGCCTCCCTGCCCTGAGAAGCGAGCCCAGTGTCCGAGCAGGCCACAGGTCTGGTTTCTTTGCCGACTCAGCTCACATTCTCCTGGCTGTGCTTCCTTGGGCTTGATTTAAGTTTAATTCCAGCCGGAATGACTGGAAATACCAAGTATTTCACTAGGATTAGTGCTTGGCTGGAAGAGCGAACTGCCTCCACTGCAACCAGGTGCCGTGGACCTCAGAGGAGCGTTAATCCTGAGGAAATCTCTGTGACTCAGCCCCGGTGGCTTCTCAGCCCCAGGAGGGCCAACCCAATTTACAGACGCCCAGGCTGCGGCTCTGCTGGGCCAGGGAAGGGCAGAGGCCGACAGGATGGCTTGCTGAGTTCAGAGCAGCCCAGCTCTCCCCCGCTCCCACCGCAGGGACGCATCCTGGCCAGCCTCCACAGCACAGGCTGCGGGGAGAGCGGGGAGCAGAGGGCACGGGGGCAGGCACACGGGATAGCCCTGGGGTTCCCAGTGCCCTGTTCCCCGGGGACGAGAAGGCTCTGTGCAGTGGTCCGGAGTACAGCTCCCAGTCTCACCAGCACTTACAGCTTCTCGACCTTGGCCACCACATCTAACTGCCCTGAGCTGTGGTTTCTCATCTCTATGAGAGATGATAACAGCACCTCCCACACAGAGCAGAGCGGATGAAGATTAAGTGAGGCAATGTTTTCAAAATGCATAGCACAGTGCCTGGCACACGGAAAGCCCCAGATAAATACTAGGCATCGGCGTGAAAACTTCAGTTGTCACACCTGCCAAGCCTTCATCATTCTGTAAAGGAAACAGTTCAAAATGTGAAACACACTCCTTCTCAAAGGAATGGAGCTAGTTTTCCTTTCTACTTATCAGCTCCAGCCTGATGAAGGTCTCTACATCAGAGGAAGTACTTCTAGCTGTGGACTCAGCCCCACCCGGCAGCTCCTGGCTCCCATGTAGCACTCGGAGCCTCCCTGTCACTGCCCAGGGCAAGGCATCCTTAACTGATGCCTCTGCCCTACCCCATGGACTTGGCTCCATCTTCTCTGCCCTGGTTCCCATGCCTGGCTCTGAGCAGACCCCTGCTGGTACCCCAGGTGCCCTCCGAGGTGGAGCCCTGCTCTGAGCCCCACTTGGTGATCAGTGATCAGCTGGGAGGATTGACCTTCCTTCCATATGCTTAGCTTCACAGCTGGGGTCCTGTCACCCACAGATAGATCTCCACTAGTTCACTGGGCATTAGCTGCCCCCTGGAATCCTTGCTCTGCACCTGTTCTCCACACAAGATGCTGGAGCAGTTCCAAACCCTGCCGTGTGGCTGGGGGAGTCCTGCAGTGCCTTGCACCCAGGACCAGACTATCATAGAAGGGGCAAACCCAGAAAGAGGCAGGCGCATTAGAGGGAAGAGAAGAGAAGACCTTGGGGAAAGGATGGCAGATGCAGAATGCCAAGGAATGTTAATCAGGAATTTGAGGCTGAAAGCAGCCAGAGAATGATTGGCCACACTGCTCTCCAAGATGAATGTCTCCTTTCTCAGAATTTTCTGGTCACCCCAGTAACCCAGCAAGGACTTTATGAATGATCATAGCTTTGTACCCATCATGGACCTTCAGTCCTCCAGGCCCTCCAAAACCTATTTTTCCTGTGGGCACCCTGTGCAAACTCCTATTTATCCTTCAAAATCCAGCTCAAATGTCACCTCCTTCAGGAGGCTTTCCCTGAATACTCCCTTCCGTGTTCAATCACACCCTCTGGAGGTGTCCCACAGTATGCTCTGTATCTACGTATCTCTCTGTGTCATGGTTTATTAGTTCATATGTCATCTTCTCTGTTTTTCTCAGGACAATGAGTGTGTCTTATCCATCTCCACAGCTCCTGTCACAAAGCTTAACACTGACTGAAGGCTCAGCTAAAATTTGCTGACAAGGAAGGCCACAAGAACAACATCTTTTGACTAATCCTTCACACACACACACACACACACACACACACACCCATCCCAGCAAAGCAAATCTAAAGACCCAGCTCAAGGCCTCTGAGGGGCTGGATGTGTAAGATGAACATCAAGGCAAGTGCCAAACACCATACAGCCTCACAGAAGTATCAGGATGTGCCTGCCATCTGGAAGGGTGAGTCAGAAGGAAGCTTCCAGAATGGCTCAGAAGTCACCCACTGGTGTCCTGCAGTGAGAAAGCCATCCTGGCAGGTGGAGATCTGAAGCACGGGAAAAATGAAGAATAAAAAGGCAGGAGTTCCCTGGTGGTCCAGTGGATAAGACTCCACCTGCCAACGCAGAGGACGTGGGTTTGATCCCTGGTCTGGGAAGATGCCGCATGCTGCGGGGCAACTAAGCCCGTGCCCCACAACTCCGGAATCCGCGCTCTAGAGCCTGTGCTCTGCAGCAAGAGAAGCCACCGCGACGAGAAACCTGTGCACCGCCAACTAGAGAGTACCCCACTCGCCGGAACTAGAGACAGCCTGCACGCAGCAACAAAGGCGAACTAATTAATTAAAAGTAAAAGAGTGAATTTGCTGCATGACTCAGGGAACTCAAACCGGGGCTCCGCATCAACCTTTCTAGGTGCGATGGGGAGGGAGATGGGAGGAGGGTTCAAGAGGGAGGGGACATATGTACACCTATGGCATGTTGAGGTTTGACAGAAAATAACAAAATTCTGTAAAGCAATTATCCTTCAATTAAAAAATTAATTAATAATACAAAAATAAATAAAAGAATGATAAGGCAGAGTGTGGCCAGAGCTGAGAGGCTGTCCTTGCAGGAAAGAGCAGAGGAGGAGCCATGCGGGAAAAACTGAGCAAGGTGTGACCTCCAGCCCAGGGGGCTCCAGGCAGCAGGACAGCCTGGCAATGTCAGTCAAGCCAGGCACCTTGTGGGGGCTGAAACTGTCTCCTGAGAGCACTCTGTGATGCCAGCTCCAGGCCTGACTCCATCAGGACTGTCCTGCCGAGACCACCACCGGTAGGGGTCGGCCGCTCCAAGTCTGCCTCTTGGCCCCTAGCACATGCTGCTGCCACCTTATGGGGTCCTCTCCTCTCCTACCCACTGCCCAAATCCAATCTCAGTCACCATCGCCTCCCAGCTACTAGCAGCCAGCCTCTGGGTCTGTCTCTCTTCCCGGCTGGCCCCCACGATGCAGCCATATAGTCCCTCTTAAGATGTGGATCAGAGCCTATTTAAAATTCTTTCATATGGCCCCTCCTCTGGAGGAGGCTGCTTTGGGGAAAAAGGCAGGGAGTCTGATGCATGAGAAACTCCCTGCCCAGCAGACCTGATGCCCTCTGCTCACCTGTCCAACCGCTTCTCATCAGCCCCACCAAACGACCTCTGAGGCTCAGATGACAAAGCTCCTTCCTCCTTTTTCCACCTGCTGCCCTCCAGGTCTGACCCCCAAACTGAAAGAGACCCCCCAATATTCCCCAGCCCTCCACCCCTTGTCTGTTATCTGTCTCTCTGGACTGGGGATTCTGAGCTCCAATTCCTGAGCACCACCAGGAATACGACAGTAAACCAAACAGAAAAATCACGTACTGGGTGGAGCACACTTAAGATGCATTTGTGAGTGTATATATGTACACGAGATGTTTGGTGCTGGGGAGAAAATATAAGCAGGACAAAGGGGAGTAAATGCTGGTGGTGATTTAAACAGGATCTGATGAGGGGAGGCACCAGTTGTTGGGAAACTTAGGGAACTTCGTGCTGTGGGGAAATGATCTGTATCTTGACTGTAGCAGTGATTACACAGTTGCATATATTTGTCCAAATTCATCGAACTATACACTTTAAAGCGATGAATCCTGCCTATATAAATTATATTCCTCAATGAGCCTGACATGATAAAAGAGTGCCCCAGACAACAGAAACCCAGAGGCAGGAGTGTGCCCAGCAGGTCGGCACAGGATTGGAGCAGCCACAAGCCAGGCGCTGTGTCCAGTGCGTGTATGTATGTGCTGTGTATGCGCGTGTGCACCTGTGTTTGGTGCTCCGGGTGGACCCGGGCATCAGTCTCCTTCCAGCTGTCTGCCTGGGGAGCACCACTCGTGTAGGTGGTACCTGTCAGCATCTATGCTGGCAGCCCCTGGAGGGCAGGGACTGTGTTCCACTTGTCTCTGCATCTCCAGGAGGAACCGAGGATGTGCTCGGTACACACTGGGTAGAGAGTAAACGGTGCTGATTCCCACCAAACCACGTTGCAGGAATCTGAGACTATCTGTGGCAGTGGACGCCACCTGCCCGCACCCCCATCCCCCCCGCCCCAAGCTGGAGGGGCAGGGCCCAGCAAAGTTCATTGTGGATTTGGCCTGGGACAACCCTGTCTCTGAGGCTCACCTGTCTCAAGAAGACGTGTAAGGAGGGGCCGGTCAAGTTGCGCTATTTGTCAAGTGGATGCCAAACTTGCTCCCCCTCTACCTGAGCCCAAGGGCTCCATGTGGGGTGTGGGCTCGCAGCCCTAAACCTGGACTCTCTCATCCTCCTCTGTCTTCAGGGGCAAGAAGTAAAAGTGTTAATCTCTCAGTCGTGTCCTACTCTTTGCAACTCCTTGGACTGTAGACCGCCAGGCTCCTCTGTCCATGGGATTTCCCAAGAAAGAATACTGGAGTAGGTTGCCATGCCCTCCTCCAGGGAATCTTCTCAACCCAGCTATGGAACCTGGGTCTCTTGCCTTGCAGGAGGATTCTTTACCATCTGAGCCATCAGGGAAGCCTAGAGGGTAGAAAAAGGCTGACAAGCAATTCAGACACCTCTCCTCCTCAACTAGTCTCACATGAATGAGGTTGATGGCATTGGCTTATCTGTGTGCACACTTGAGGGGTAAGGGACTTTGCTTTGAAGACTCTGAGAGCTTACACTGGGAGAGGAGAGGAAACCCCATGTTTCTTGAGCAAATGCCATGTTTCAGGCACTGAGCCAGCACATCACACATGCCGTTGCTTTATCTACACTGCAACCTGCAGGGCGCTGGGGTCCTCACTTACAGACACAGGAAACGGGTCAGAGTGGTTGAGTCATTGTCCACAGCGAGCATGAAAGATGGAGGTCTTTCTGTTCCTAAGGTATGACCCCCTCTGAGGTGAAGGGAGGAAGGGGCAGCTGGGAGGAAGGCCACTTGCCAGGAGGAGCTGGGAAGGGATGGGGTAAGGGGTGGGGGGCGACAGTGGCCGCACATAGGCTGCTTTGACCAGAAACCAAGGGATATCCCTGGGTTCTGAACAGAGAGGCTCTGTTTTCCCCAGACTAATCGTGGTAAGTCTGGTAGTAGCCTGGGGTGGGAGTAGGGTCAGCTCGAGGCAAGAACAGTGGCTACAGCAGGGGTCTGAGCCAAGGGTGACTAAAGTACAAAATGGAGAGGAGTCTGGGAGACCTCACGTCCAGCCTGAGGACCACGAACCCTGATTCACTAGGTATACAACTGGAGTCACGGTTCCTAAGGTCTGCAAGGCATGTGGCACTTTCCACGAACCTTCCAAGTGTCCACATGTGACCACGTTCCATCTTGCTAGCAGCCTCCCAAGGGTGTCAGGGAGGTGAAGCACCAAGGGATGGAGGGGTTAAGTGGCTGCCAAGATCACACAGCAGTAAGTGGCAAATCAGGGCTAGAGCAGCCCCCTCAAAGGGCAGCATCCATCTCCCATCCATCCATCTGTATGATCATCTGTGTGCTTCTGGAAGGCCTGGATAACCAGACTGGGTGGCCCTGGATAGAACTGGAAGAGTGCTAGAGCCTGAGTGTGGCCCCCACCCACCCAGATTCATATGTTAAAGCCTAACCCCCATTGTGGGTTTCCCTGGTGCCTCAGACAGTAAAGAATCTGCCTGCAATGCAGGAGACCCAAGTTCAATCCCTGCATTGGGAAAATCCCCTGGAGAAGGGAATGGCTACCCACTCCAGCATTCTTGCCAGGAGAATCCCATGTACAAAACATCCTGGAAGGCTACAGTCCATGGAATCTCAAAGAGTCAGACACAGCTGAGCGACTAACATACACACACAGCCCCCAGTGGATGGCATTTGGAGCTGGGGCCTTGGGGAGGAGACTGGTTCCTGAGGGAAGAGCCCTCAGCAGCAAGATTAGTGCCCTTGCAAAAGAAATGCTGGAGAGCTCCTTGCCCCTTGCACCACGTGAAGCCATGGCGAGAAGACAGCTGACTATGAACAAGGAAGTGGGCCCCGTTAGGCAGAGTCAGCCAGCACTTTGCTGTTGAACTTCCCCGCCTCCAGAACCATGAGAAGTAAATGTTTGTTGTTTAAGCCCCCCAGTCTATGATGTTTTTGTTACAGCAGCCTGAACTGAGTTCAGTCAGGCCAAGGGTACCAGGACCTCAGAGTTTGGAGGAGTAATGTCAATCCCCCTGTCTGTGCTCCCTGGGGCTCAGAGCTGAGCTGGCCAAAGCAAGTTGAGTCAATGGTCATTTGGTTTGGGAGCTGCCAAGGAAGCATCTGTTTCCGCACTGGGGCTGGCAGACACGCAGAGACTGAAAACCATCCATCCTTCCCTCTAGCCAGCCAGCAGCCAACAACCAGAACTCAGGAGTTTGCATGTGTATATGCTGCTGCTGCTGCTGCTAAGTCGCTTCAGTCGTGTCCGACTCTGTGCGACCCCATAGACGGCAGCCCACCAGGCTCCCCCGCCCCTGGGATTCTCCAGGCAAGAACACTGGAGTGGGTTGCCATTTTTTTCTCCAGTGCATGAAAGTGAAAAGTGAAAGTAAAGTCTCTCAGTCGTGTCCGACTCTTCGCGACCCCGTGGACTGCGGCCTACCAGGCTCCTCCCTCCATCGGAGTTTCCAGCCAAGAGTACCGGAGTGGGGTGCCATCACACGTGTACATGAGGAGACCTCTAACCCTGGGTCATCAGTTATTCATGACTTCTCATCAGTTACCCCTTTGGAAGTGAGGGGTGAGAGCCTGGAAGGAAAGGAAAACCTGTCCTTCCCTGAAAACAAATGCTAATGCCTCTGGAGCTCTGCTAGGAAATAAAAACTGCCTTCCACCCTCTCCCAACCCTCTAGGTGATTAGAGCCCCAGTTTGAGTTCCCTGAGTCATACAGCAAATTCCCATCGGCTATTTATTTTACATAAGGTAGTGTATATGCTTCCATGCTACTCTCTCCTGGGAGGCAAGAGGGAGGTTCAAGAGAGAGGGGACATACGTACACCTCTGGTTAATTCATGTCGACCTATGGCAGAAATCAAACCAATATTGTAAAGCAATTATTCTTCAGTTAAGAATAAATAAATTAAAAAAAAACAAAAACTGCTTTCTGTTTGGTCCCCACATTTACCTTCTCCCAGGTTCCCAGACAGGTATCCAGCAGATGAACCTTGGGGCCAACAAGCTCAGGGCATGGTCGTCCAGGCCTGAGCGAGCTCCTCCCTGATCCAGGCTCAGAGACGTATCCTTTATACAGGGACCAGCTGACACTTGGTCACTCTTGTGCTTCTCAAGCCTGTCGTTCCCAGGTCCCTGTTCTGGGTGTGCAGTACTTTTTAGCCTGGGACACCAGCTGCCACAAAACTCCCTGTATATCACCATGCCAGAAAAATTTCCTGCCTAAGGGCTTCCATTCCCCATTTGGGGTCAGCACTCGAGGGCTTTGCGTGCACACCTGCAGGGCTCCCAGAATCAAAGTGCTTTTTTCATAAGAGGCGTTTTTGAGTGTGCATCACGGAGAGTAGCTTTTGTGTTCCCCCTTTCAACAAATATTTATTGAGCTCCTTTATTGCTTTTCCCTTTGTTAAATAATTGCTTCATATGTACTCTGCAGCTGGATCCACAGGAAGCAAGCATTTCTCACCAGGACTAACACATTCCTGAGCCCTAGGCCCTTCCCTTGCTGCTCTCTTCATGGGCTAGAGGAAAGCTCCGGATCAGGGGTCCTGGCCAAACACAGAACCAGGCCAGATCAAGCCTTCTGCCAGTGAGGTGTGTGGGAGAAGAGGGGAGGGCTGGGGTTTCAGAGATGCCAGAGAGCAGCCTTATGAGGTGGGAGGTGATCATGGAGTGATCATGGACACAGGCCGAACAGAGAAGCCAAAAAGCCTGACAGAGCTATGGCCTAACCAAAAGGCGAAGAAAGGGAGACTTCTTAGGCAATCTGGTGGTTAAGGCTTCACCTTCCAATATGGGGGCTGCAGGTTCGATCCCGGGTCAGGAAGCTAAGATCCTGTAGGCCTCGTGGTCAAAAAAATAAAACATGAAAGAGAAGCAATATCGTAACAAATTCAATAAAGACTTTAAAAATAGTTCATATCAAAAACAGACAAAAAAAGGCAGAAAGAAAAGAATGCTTTCTCTCCAAGGGGCAAAGAACCCCAGAACTCAGTCCAGATTTGGGGTCCCTTCCAGAGCTAAGGGCTAAGGAAATAGAGGTGGTCCAGGGGAGAATGGCAAAGGGCAGGGGTCCATGGGCCAGACCAGGACAGAAAACAGCAATGCCGTAACAGCGGGGCCTGGGGGCCTGCACACTGAGTCACATAGCACTCACCAGCCAACACAGACTCTCGGAGCCTTTTACTGGTGACACCCAGGCTGAACGGTGCCAGATCTCAGCACTGTCTTAGGTGGAACAAGGAGAAGGCCTGGGCTTCAAATGGCAACCTGCTCCAGTGTTCTTGCCTAGAAAATTCCATGGACAGAATTGCCTGGAGGGCTAAAGTCCATGGGGTCGCAAAGCGTCAGATATGACTGATCGCACACACCCAGGAGAAGGCCTGGCAGAGAGCCTAACACGGGGGTTCCCAAAGTGTGAATCACCCCAGAAATGGTTAGAAATGTAGACTCTCAGGCCCCACCCCCGACCCACTGAGTCAAAACCTCTGGGAGTGGGGCTGTAGTCTGTTAACAACCCCTCCCCCACTGCCAGGTAGGTGCTTTTAAGTTTGAGAACCTCTGGTCTGAAGGAATCCCTGATTCTCTTTTCCTCCAGCATCCCAAGGCGGGGCTGCATCAGGGCAGACGGGGCCTGTAGACTTGAGTTCCTGAGAAACCCACACAAGAGCACAGGAAGCCTGTGGTTGGAGCGTGGTCGGAGTTCATGAGCCATGACCTCCCCCGGAGGGAAACCTGCCAGATCAAAGGCCGCATCCATTGTCCTGCGGCTCCACGGCTGGGTTGCCGTCAGGCTCCCTGGGACTCGGGTCCATCTACCAACCTGCCACCCAGGAAGAGGCCTCAGCCAGACACAACATCCCGTGCTGGGACTTCCCAGGCCCTGAACAAGACCCGTCAGGGCACCAAGAGTGCTCCACCTCCATTTCATCCCCTTTCCCCCAACACCAACCCTATTGAATTGAATACTCTCAGTATCCTGGTTTTACAGATGCAGTTTCACAGTTTCAGAGACTTCAGCACCACCTTAGTTGACACCGCTCACTCCTAAGCTGCAGGGGTGGGTCTTGGACCCCTTCTAGCTGCACACTGCTTCTCCTGATCTCAGCCCTAACTCCATAAGTCTTCACTCCAACACTGCTTGCTGGCCATCCCCACAGCTTGGGGGTGCAGACCAGCATCTCAGTGACCCTCAGGTTCCCTCTCAGGGTGAGCATTTGACTTGGTTTTCTCATCCCAGAGCTTGTGAAAGTGTATTCTTTGTCCAGCATCTCTCAGGAGTTTGTTTATGGAAAGAGTCTCTATTTCCGAATCTTCCTTTCCTGGCCCTTCTCCACCCAGCCCCCCGCTGGCATCTGCAGCCATCTGCAGGCAGCCTGGAGACCAGCAGAGGAAGCCCACCTTGTTTCTGGCGAGTCAGCCTGGTGGGGCTCCACTTTGACAGGACCCGGCTTTGTGGGTCTCTTGACATATCGTTTCCACTGTGTGCTCACACGAGGACCCCACTTGTGGAGGAAAACAGAGGTGACTGGTGGTACGTGGGCAGGACACCACAGGCCAGCCTCCCGCCTCATTCGTCCCCATCACTGGACGCAGCCCCTGTGCTATAGAGAGAAGCTCCCAGGGTTTGATGCTCCTGAGCTCCAGGCTCAGCCTGGGGGGCACGGTCAGGGTGTCCCAAGGCAGTGGGAAGGTGGATCTCAAAGCTGTGCAGCTGTCAGTCGGAATGGCTAGAAAGGCAGACTGTTGGCCCAAACTCAGACCTGCTGAAGCGGAGACTCCTTGGGTGCAGCTGGGCAGCCTGTGTTTTAACAAGCCCTCCCGGCAATTGTGATGAATGCTGCAATGCGGGATTCTCAGACGGCCCCATCCGTGTTTGCAACCTCTTCTCTCTCCACAGGCCCGCACCCTCACGCTGCCCTCTTGCTGTGCTCTCGCTCCTCCTTCCACCAGCGTGTCCTCTTAGCTCTTCTCAGCAGGCCAGCTCTAGGTTACCGTTTTTCATCCCTGACCCCCACAGGCAGCATCTCACGTCAGTTCCTTTCACAGCTGTTTCCTTCCACATCTGACATTCCCTTCCTATGCTTTATGTCTATTTTTCTAACACCAAAAAAATCAAAGCATTTGTTCGTAGCGCACCTGCCTCTGCCTCATGTTTGTCAACTATTTACCACTGTGGATGTAGCAGCAGGCAAGCTATGGGACCCCAGCTCTCACAGAGCTGGCAGTGCAGCGGGGACACCTGGAAGAGGTGGGCAAAGACCTTGCTGAGCTGTCTGTTTACTCAAGAAGCAACAGTTAGAACCAGACATGCAACAACAGACTGCTTCAAACTGGGAAAGGAGTATGACAACGCTGTGTTTTTCACCCTGTTTTTCTAACTTATATTCAGAGTACATTGTGGCAAAATGCTGAGCTGGATGAAACACAAGCTGGAATCAAGATTGCCAGGAGAAATGTCAACAACCTCAGATATGAGGATGATACCACTCTAGAGACAGAAAGTGAAGAGGAACTAAAGAGCCTCTTGATGAAAGTAAAGAGGAGAGTGAAAAAACTGGCTTAAAACAACATTCAAAAAACTAAGATCATGACATCTGGTCCCATCACTTTATGGCAAATAGGGGGAAAAGTGGAAGTAGTGACAGATTTATTTTCTTGGACTCCAAAATCAGCCAAAATCATGGTGACTACAGCCATGAAATTAGAAGATGCTTGCTCTTTGGAAGAAAAGCTATGACAAACCTAGACAGTGTATTAAAAAGCAGAGACATCACTTTGCCAACAAAGGTCAGTAGAGTCAAAGCTATGGTTTTTCCAGTAGTCATGTACGGATGTGAGAGTTGGGCTATAAGGAAGGTTGAGCACTGAAGAACTGATGCTTTCAACTGTGGTGCTGGAGAAGACTCTTGAGAGTCCCTTGGACTGCAAGAAGATTAAACCAGGTCAGTCCTAAAGGAAATCAACACTAGATATTCATTGGAAGGACTGATTCCAAAGTTGAAGCGCCAATACTTTGGCCACTTGATGAAAGGAGCTGACTCATCGGAAAGACCCTGATATTAGGAAAGATTGAAGGCCAAAGGAGAAGAGGGTGACAGAGGATGATATGGTTGGCATCACTGACTCAGTGGACATGAATTTGAACAAACTCCAGGGAGACAGTGAAGAATAGGGGAGTCTGGCATGCTGTAGTCCACGGTTTCCCAAAGAGTCAGACACAACTTAGTGACTGAAGAAGAACAACTGTTCACTCTCAAGGCACCCATCAGGCCCTTTCTGGATATGTGCCCTCTGTGAGCACACGCTGTGCCCAATGTCACACCAGGCCAACACAGTGCTTCCTCCCCAGGCCAGGCCCAGGGCTCAGTGCCGCATCAGCAAACCAGGAGGTGATGAGCACAAGCCACACACACCAGCACAAGTGTGCCCACACACTCCTCACAGCCCTGCTGAGGAGGGGGCAGAATGCAGTGGGCATGGCTGGGCAGCACCCCAGATAACCTTGGTGTCCACATTCACCCTTAGTACTGATCACTCTTGGTACCACAGGGAGGAGGTACAAGGAAACATCTCCCTTCACTGAACATAAAGGAAAAGAGATAAAAGCCATTTTCCATCTTTTTTTTTTTTTTAATTTTTTGTTTTTCTAAAATGCTTTTTTTTTTTTTAAATAAATTAACTAGTTTTTAATTTTGGTTGCTCTGGGTCTTCGTTGCTGTGAGCAAGCTTTCTCCCGTTGCCGTGCGTAGGGGCTACTGTTCATTGCAGTGCGTGGGCTTCCCCTGGCTGTGACACATGGGCAGCACACAGGCTTATTCACTCTACAGCAAGGGGAATCTTCCCAGACCAGGGGCTGAACCCATGTTCCCTGCATTGCCAGGTGAATTCCTATCCACTGGACCACCAGAGAAGGCTTCCATCTGTTTTCGATACCTTGCCTCCGCTGACGGAGGCCAACTCCTCATTAGGTTGTTGCAGGTGTTGCTGAATCTCCCTGTGAATGGTATTCTCAAAGAGGCTGACCAGAGTTGGCCCCAGCCATGGGGTCTCAGGCTTTGCACCCCCCTGCCAATTCCAGATTGACTGACCAAGAGCACCTGTTTCCCATTGCCAGACAGTACCGCAGCAGTAAAGTGTGGTAGGTGAGGGTGTGGCCCATAGAGTCAGATTATCTGGAATCAGATCCCTAGCTCACCTGCAACTTACTCACTGTGAGACCTTAGACGCAATTACTCAGCCTTCCTGTGGCTTCATTTCCTCATCATACTGTTAAGATGGGCATAATAACAAAGTCAATGTCATGGGATTTTCACCAGGATTAAATTGATTCATGCACACAGTTTATTGAATAAACATTCAATACATGTCAGGAATTGTGATGAATGGCTGATTGGATGACTCAAAGTCTTGTATTTCTGAGGACTGGCATTTTCAAGCAGCGGATGTCACCTGAGATCTCAGCATAAATCTTCTGATAGGAGACTGTCTGCAGGATGGGTAACTCCCTCGTGATTATCTACCTTACCAATTAGGCTTCCATTGGAAGGTGCCCTGGGGGTTTTCACAAACCCATAGAAAAGATTCATGGAATTGGATATGTCCAGTTACTAGTTAAGATGAGCTTTAACAAGTGGGAGGTAAGGTCAGTTTTCGGGGGATCATCCAAATGGACGAGCCAGACAGACGCCCAAACTGGTTACTAATCTACCTCCACTGGCGTTGCCAGTACAGCTCACAGATGGCTTGATGTCTCAGCCTTTCTTTTCTGGAAGGGTGCTTGGCAACATACAAACAGTAAATGAGCTTCTACCCTTTCACCTAGTAATTCCTCTTCCAGGAATCCACCTCAGGGAAACAAGCAGAGAGGTACACAAAAATTTATGTGTAAGTTTTTCCACCATAGCATCATTTGCATTTTAAAATAAAGTAGGAACAAATGTCAAATACTAGAGAAGTTAACTCCGTTCCCTGGTGGTCTAGTGGCCAGGATTCGGCACTTTCACTGCTGCGGCCCAGGTTTGATTCCCAGTCAGGGAAGATGTGTTTGGGCTTCCCTGGTGGCTCAGAGGGTAAAGAGTCTCCATGCAACGTGGGAGACCGGGGCTCGATCCCTGGATCGGGAAGATCCCCTGGAGAAGGAAATGGCAACCCACTCCAGTGTTCTTGGCCTGAGAATTCCCATGGACAGAGGAGCCTGGTGGGCAACAGTCCATAGGGTTGCAAAGAGTTGGAGACAAAGGGAAATGAAAGGAGGTGCCTAGCCTTTAATAATCTCTTCACCCTGGAGTAGGAAATGACAACCCACTGCAATATCCTTGCCTGGAAAATTCTGTGGACAAAGGAGCCTGGTGGGCTACAGTTCATGGGGCCGCAAAGAGCCTGACATGACTGAGCACACACACTGAGTCTCTTGAAGGATGTTCAGCAATGGCACACAGGCTGGTGGGCCTTCACTTGCTCTTCTGTGAAGGAGGGCCACCACACTCAATTCGAGGTCTCCCCCGAGCCTTCGCCCAGCGAGGCCCTGAACCCCATAGAGCACAGGGCACCTGTTAAGTGCTCAGTGGAGGGGCTGCCATGACGAGGAGCTCGCAGCAGCTCTTGGAAGGTAAGGGCCAGCCTTCCATTTCAAAAAGAAGGTGCACGAGAGGCTGCAGGCTGGGAAAGTGCCGATCCAGGCTCAGAGAGGGTGGGTGCTGGTGTGACTCTCCCCGACACGCCTTTCCCGTCCTCTCTGGCTGGAGCCCCCATCTGTGGAGCCCCTGTTGGCTCTCACAGCACACTCTACGCCTTACTGCCACAGGTCAGTCTGCAACCCATGAGCCCAGCTGGGCCAACGTCACTCCAAGCGCCCAGCTTGAGAAAACAGACTCAGATCCGGACACCAGGACTCAGTGGCTATGTGAGCCTCGCAAGCCAGCCTCGCGGGGTCTCAGATTCTGTTTCTGTGGCTTCAGCCTGTTCTGTCACGGGGAGTAGATGAGAAGCGTCTTTTCCTCTGGGACGCACAATGCCTTGCTCTGTGCCATGCTTTTCAAAGGAGAAAACTGAGGCTAGAAAAGGTTAAAAAAAAAAATCCTGCTGGGGTTAGGTGGGGTTAGGTGGGGTTAGGTGGCCTGGGATTAGGTGGCCACACATTCGGGAAGCACCAGCTCTTCCACAGTCTTAACCTTTCTTTTCTTATTTTTTAAAGAGTTTTTTTAATGTGGACTATTTTTAAAGTCTTCAGTTAAT
This sequence comes from Cephalophus harveyi, assembly GCA_006410635.1. Classification (NCBI taxonomy): domain Eukaryota; kingdom Metazoa; phylum Chordata; class Mammalia; order Artiodactyla; family Bovidae; genus Cephalophus; species Cephalophus harveyi. The sequence continues at coordinate 248,119 of SJYT01045951.1, read as the reverse complement.
TTGTCGCAATATCGCTTCTGTGTTGTGTTTTGGTTTTTTTGGCCACAAGGCACGTGGGGTCTTAGCTCCCTGACCGGGGATTGAACCAGCACCCTCTGCATTGGAAGGTGAAGTTTTAGCCACTGGACCATCAAGGAAATCCTTTATTTAAAAAAAAAAAAAAATTCTTTAACAGTTTTATGAAACATAATAGCTATGCCATAAAACTTACTCCTCTAACCTGTACAGTGGTTTTTAGAGTATTCATAGTTGTATCCCCGTGAATACACTCTAACTTCAGAACATTCTTATCACTCCCCTCCAAACACACTCTGTACCCACCAGCAGTCATTACCCATTTCCCTCCAAGACCCCCTGTGCAGGGCAACCATTAATCTACTTCCTGTCTCTAGAGATTGTCCTAACCTGGACATTTTGCTTAACTGGAATTATACTACATGGTCTTTCTGACTGGCTTCTTTCATTTGGCATAATGTTTTCAAGGTTTGTTTATGCTGAGCATGAATCAGCCCTTCATTCTTTTTTATGACTGAATAATATTCCATTGTGTGGATATGTTGGTTATTCATTCATCAGTTCCTGGACATAGGATTGTATTCACTGCTTAATAATTATGAACAATCCCACAACGAACATTTGTGTACAAGTCCTGTGTGGACATGTTTTCAATTTTCCTGGGCATACACCCAGGAGAGTAACTGCTGGGTCACCCTGTTTTACTGTGCTGTTTCTCAGAACTTTTTGACATAATGTGCATTTTCCAAACTTACTTGTCCAGGAAATTTTTTTTTTTTTTTCCCCAAAAAGCATCTCAGATGACTTTGGGATAGTCTTATTTAGTTCAACCCCCTCATTTTGGGGAAACAGAAGCCCAGAAGGGTTCAGCACCCTGTGAAGATTGCACAGGAAGCGAGAGGTACAGCCACTGCAGAAACAGTAAGGATGCGTGACTATCTGAATAGGAAAGGCGAGCCAGGAGGAACAAGGGTTACCCTTAAACGTGAAAGATACTGAAGAAATCAACAAGGAAAAGAAAGATGAACATGGTTCATTCATTTAAACTTCTGAACCTCAAGCTGTGCTGTGTGCCTAGTCATGAGCAACTCTTTGTGACCCCATAGACTGTAGCCCACCAGACTCCTCTGTCCATGGGATTTTCCAGACAAGAATACTGGAGTGGGTTGTCCTTTCCTTCTCCAGGGGGACCTTCCTGACCCAGGGATCGAACCTGCATTCTCTGCATCTCCTGCATTGGCAGGTGGATTCTTTACCACTGAGCCACTTGGGAATTGACTGAATCTCAACCTGCATGTAAACAAAATTAGCAAGCAGATGATGACATAAGAATAGACTACCAGTGTGGAGAAAAGGGAACCCTCTTACACTGTTGGTGGGAATGCAAACTAGTACAGCCACTATGGAGAACAGTGTGGAGATTCCTTAAAAAACTGGAAATAGAACTGCCTTATGATCCAGCAATCCCACTGCTGGGCATACACACTGAGGAAACCAGAACTGAAAGAGACATATGTACCCCAATGTTCATCACAGCACTGTTTACAATAGCCAGGACGTGGAAGCAACCTAGACGTCCATCAGCAGATGAATGGATAAGAAAGCTGTGGTACATATACACAATGGAGTACTACTCAGCCATTAAAAAGAATTCATTTGAATCAGGTCTAATGAGGTGGATGAAACTGGAGCCTATTATACAGAGTGAAGTAAGCCAGAAAGAAAAACACTAATACAGTATACTAACGCATATATATGGAATTTAGAAAGATGGTAATGATAACCCTGTATGCAAGGCAGCAAAAGAGACACAGATGTATAAAACAGTCTTTTGGACTCTGTAGGAGAGGGCAAGGATGGGATTATTTGGGAGAATGGCATTGAAACATGTATAATATCATATAAGAAATGAATCACCAGTCCAGGTTCAATGCAGGATACAGGATGCTTGGGGCTGGTGCACTGGGACAACCCAGAGGGATGGTATGGGGAGGGAGGTGGGAGAGGGGTTCAGGATGGGGAACACGTGTACACCCGTGGAGGGTTCATGTTGATGTATGGCAAAACCAATACAATATTGAAAAGTAATTAGCCTAATGAATCACCAGTCCAGGTTCAATGCAGGATACAGGATGCTTGGGGCTGGTGCACTGGGACAACCCAGAGGGATGGTATGGGGAGGGAGGTGGGAGAGGGGTTCAGGATGGGGAACACGTGTACACCCGTGGAGGGTTCATGTTGATGTATGGCAAAACCAATACAATATTGAAAAGTAATTAGCCTCCAATTAAAATAAATAAATTTAAATGTTAAAAAACAGACTACCATAGCCCAATCCTGGTTATATAGGAGAACAGCCTCAGGAAAGTGAACAATTCACAGGCCCAGAACCCACCCACAGAGAGGGATTTAAGTTTTAAAAGGTCATAGGTTATGGGCATCTAGAATTAAATGTTAGAGGACCTAGTGTTCATGTAATTAACAGATAAAGACTTATTACAAGATCAGTAAGAAAAAGTCCTGTACTGCAGCAGAAATGTGGACTAATAGCAAACACATTATCTTAAAGATAAGAAATATGAAAGTTCAACTCTACCTGTAGCCAAAGAAGTGGAGACAATATATTTATTCAGCATCCCCCATGTTCCATATAGCTTACATTAAGGTGTGTGTGAGTGTGGCTTTGAAATCCCCTAGACCGTAGCCTGCCAGGCTTCTCTCTCCATGGACTTTTCCAAGCAAGAATACTGGAGTGGGTTGCCATTTCCTACTCCAGGAGGTCTTCCTGATCCAGGGATTGAACCCAGGTCTCCTTCATTGCAGGCAGTTTCTTTACCATCTGAGCCACCATGGAAGCCTCTCAACAATTCCACGGTGTAGCCCCATCCTACAGATAAAGAAACCGAGAGCAGGGAGCGTGGCCTGGCGTGAGCAGGCTTGTGCAGCACTAGAGGCGAAGCTGTGACTGTGCCCACCAGTCTGCTCCTAGAACCCGAACTTAAACCAGCACAGCATGTGGAATCATGGCGGGGGGGTGGTGGGGGGGACAGTGGATTTACCCATTGCATTGAAAACACGCGGGAAAAGTTAACTTTCCTCGTTGAAGAGGACCTGGGCAAAGAAATGCTTTCATCCACTGCTGGTGAAATTTTCAACTCTGGATAATCTCTCTGGATAACCATTTGGCAATATGTGGTGCCTGCCTTAACATGCAGATACTCTTAGACATCCACTGTTCTGAAGAATAAGTGCAGGTGAGGATGTAGGACATTCGAAACAAAGCGGAATCCTGACCCCATTTCACAGAATGAGGAAACAAGGATTCAGGGAGATGAGGAATATGCCAAAGTGTCTTGGGTCATAGAAGACTAGGGGTTGCCGTGTGGAGTCAGAGGCCCTGAGCCAAGTCTAGGGGTGTGGCTGGCACCTCTCGGAGTCCAGGACTGTGTAGCCATCCAGGGGCCACGTACGGTTCCTGTTGTAACAATCCCACCCTTCCAGAAGCAGTGGACAGCCCTGGCTGAGCCAGGAGAGGGCTGGAGGCAGACATGACGGGGAGTAGGGTAGAGAGGGAGGGCCCACAAATGGGGTTTAACACGTGTCTCCCCGTAAAACAGAGCGGAAACACAGTCAGGAGGAGAAGGGGGTGACAGAGGATGAGATGGTTGGATGGCATCACTGACTCAAGAGACATGAGTTTGAGCAAATTGCAGGAGATGGTGAAGGACAGAGAAGCCTGGCGTGCTGCAGTCCACGGAGTCTCAGAGTCACACACAGCTGATCAACTGAACAAAAACTCCTTGCATAATAGGCATAGGCATGCATGATTTTCCTTATTACCCAAGGCTTCCAGTGGAGCAATCCTGAGTCCATCTCTGGCTCCAAAGTCCTGGAGGTCAGGGTCTGGGGCTTGCTCCTATCTTAATCCCAGCGCCTGGCCTGTTGCTATCTGGATCACCAGAGGTCAGGGACAGAAAATGTTAAATATTTAATAATTGTTAGTTATCCTTAGTGACCCTTGTCTGTCAGATCTGTTCTGCTGCAGGACAATGGCACCAAGGGTTGTTTGAGGCAGAAGTCCTCACAACAGAGGCTGGCTGGAAGGAGAGACCGGCCCTGTGCCTGGAGGTACCTGACCTGGATTCCAAACCATATGACCTTTGGAAGTCACTTAGCTTTACTTCTCAGGTTCCTTATCTATCAACTGGCTGCAATGGTAGACTGGGTAGCCCGGAGGTATTAGGAAGATGACCAGCGTCATTTTGATTCTGGCATTTCAGGACCTGTCTCAGGCCAGAGGGTAGATGTGTGGTTTTCCCAGGGCTTCCCAGTCCCCTAAGGTCACACACTGCTTCCCCATGGACCCATGTTCTAAACTCAGATGGCGCTGCGTGGCTCTGAGCCAGGACTGGGAGCTCGTCCTGCGCTGGCGCGCCTCTGTCCCATCTACGCGCTCTCCATGCAGCTTGACAGGGTCTCCTGAGGACAGCTGTGGTTGCTGCCCCACTCTGGCCCACCTGAAACCCACACTCAGCACCTCTCGGGCTCCCCAGGCAGATGGCAGCTCTCCCTGCCCCTCCCTGCCCCACACCTCCCCCGCCCATTCTCCATTCTGTCACCAAGGTGACGCTGAGCATGGTCTGTGAGAGCAGAAAGCAGGTGTCTTAGTTCTCCCAGACCCATTAGTCCCTAAGCCGGAAGCGCCGTGGCCCTGGAGCCTAAGGTGCAGGCAGACACTGTGCACCCCGGGGGCGGGGAGCGGGGCAGGTCTTGGAGGCCTGCGTGTTTGCTGACCTCGTTCTAGCTCCACGTGCACTGGCTGCGTCAGTTTGCTCAGAAGTGTCCAGTCAGCCCTGCAGGGGAGATCTGGCTGGGGAGACCCACCCTCAGCCCTGCAGGAGTTTCCAGAGGCAGGGAGCATGGCCATTGGTAACGCAGTCCCATAGCCCACTGCCCTTCCCCAAACTTCTCCCCCACTGTCGAGCCACAGGATCCAGAATTCATTCTTTTTTTTGTTTTGTTTTCTTCCTTTTTATTTAAAAAACAAATATTTTGTATTGGAGTAAAGCTGATTTACAATGTTGTGATTGTTTCAAGTGGACAGTGAAGGGACTCAGCAATACATATATGTGTACCCATTCTCCCCCAAGGGCTTCCCTTGGGGCTCAGTGGTAAAGAATCTGCCCCGCAATGCGGGAAACCTGGGTTTGATCCCCGTGTGGGGAAGATCCCCTGGAGGAGGAAATGGCAACCCATTCCAGTATTCTTGCTGGGAAAATCCCATGGACAGAGGAGCCTGGTGGGCTACAGTCCATGGGGTCACAAAGAGTCAGACACAACAGAAGTGATTGAGTATGCATGCATGCATTCTTCCCCCAAACTTCCCTCCCATCCAGGCTGCCACATAACACTGAGCAAGTTCCCTGTGCTATACAGTAGGCCCTTGTTGGTTTTCCATTTTAAATATAGCATTGTGTACATGTCCATCCCAAACTCCCTAACTATTCCTTCTCCCTTCTCCCTTAACCCTTAGTTAGTTCATCCTTCTCCCTTAACCCTGTTCTTTAAAGTCTGTGAGTCTCTTTCTGTTTTGTAAGTAATTTCATTTGTATCATTTCCTTTTAGATTCCGCATATAAGGGACGTCATACAATATTTCTCCTTGTCTGTCTGACTTCACTCAGTATGACAGTCTCTAGGACTATCCATGTCACTTGCTGTGCTGCGCTCAGTCATGTCTGACCCTTTGCAACCCCACGGACTGTAGCCTGCCAGGGATTCACCAAGCAAGAACACTGTAGTGGGTTGCCATGCCCTCTTCCAGGGGACTTTCCCCACCCAGGGATTGAACCTGTTTCTTTTGGATCTCCTGCATTCCCAGGCAGATTCTTTAACACTAGCGCCACCTAGGAGGTTCATCCATGTTACTTAGAATTCATTTTTAACAAATACAGTGTTGTAGGTACTGGGCTAGATGTCTGAGAGACCAATTTCAGCCTCTGCCTCATAAAACTCAAGTTTAGTCCAGGCACCAACAGACAAAAAGAAAAATCACAACACAGTATAAGGAAGGCCTGCTTTGGGATTTGGGGGTGTGGGGTTGAAGCAGGAAGGCTTCCCTGAGGAGGGGACGGTGTGTTGGACTGAATGGGGGCTGTGGAAGAGCTGCTTTGTGGAGCATGAGGCTGCATCCTGGCTTATGTAGGGAGCTTCTTGTTTGATTGGTGATGTCTGTTATGGAGAGAAGATAATGTCTTGTGCCAAATACTGACTCTGTATTGGGCCTTAGCATAAACAAGGTCATCAGATTCATTCTAAGGAGCTGACAAGTGGAACTCAGATTGTTTTGATTATAGCAAACATTTATTGTTTCTTATATGTCAGGCATAACCCCAGATGATTTCACAACAACCGTCTGAGGTCAGAACTATTTTTATTTCTATTTTTTAGATGAGGAAATTGAAATCTAGAGAGGTTAAATAACTTGCCCCAAACCACAGTCATCAAATGTCAGTATTTAACCTCAGTGATCACTGGTTGAAAACCCTTCTTTTACAGAGGAGAAAAAGGAAGGTTGGAAGAGATGTGTTTTGCACCAGGTCATTCATAACCAGATATGCAGACGACATCACTCTAATGGTGTCAAATCCATTCTGAATATTCATTGGAAGGACTGATGTTTATGCTGAAGTTCCAATACTTCAGCCACCTGATTCAAAGAGCTGACTCATTGGAAACGACCCTGATGTTGGCAAAGATTGAGGGCAGGAGAAGCGGGTGACAGAGGATGAGATGGTTGGTTGTCTCATCGACTCAATGGACATGAATCTGAGCAAACTCCAGGAGATAGTGAAAGACAAGGAAGCCTGGCCTGCTGCAGTCCATGGGGTCGCACAGAGTCAGAAAAGACTGAGTGACAATGACAAATCAGAGCTGGAGGATGAGGAGTGGGCCCAGACCCAGCCAGCTCGGGGCTGGGCTGTGGGCAGCCAGGGCCTGTCCAGGATAGAGCAGAACCCTGAGTGGATCACTAACTACTGCAAACATCCATGTAACCATGTAACCTTTTGTTATTCTTTTTTTGATGTGGACCATGTTAAAAGGTTTTTATTGAGTTTGGTACAATGTTGCTTCTATTTTATGTTTTGGTTTTTTGGCCTCAAGTCACCTGGGATCTTGGGCTTCCCTTGTAGCTCAGCTGGTAAAGAATCTGCCCGCAATGCCGGAGACCTAGGTTCGATCCCTGGGTTGGGAAGATCCCCTGGAGAAGGGAAAGGCTACCCACTCCAGTATTCTGGCCTGGAGAATTCCATGGACTGTATAGTCCATGGGGTCTCAAAGAGCTGGACACGACTGAGTGACTTTCACTTCGGGATCTTAGCTCCCTGATGAGGGATCAAACCCACACCCCCGGCACTGGAAGGCGAAGTCTTAACCACTCAACCCAGAGAGGTCCTGTGTCCCCTGCAGTCCACCCTGCTCCCCCTGCCTCGTGCATTTTCCATTTGAATAATAAACCTTGCTTAGTTTCGGCTGGGGACAGGACTGCTGCAGTAGAAACAACTACATTTCCCAGGCACCTTTGTGGAATGCGTGGCCCTGTGACAGTTTAGGCTGAGAGAGGTCAACAAAAACAACTCAAGGTCACTTCCCTAAAGACCAGCCTCACACCCTTCTGCCCCCTTCTGGCTGTCTAAAAGACAGTGACATGAGGGGCACACTGGACGTGGAGGGTGGCGGGCTGCCCCAGCGCTGCTCCCTGAATGGCCTCTGGGTCTCCTTAGGAGGAAACAGAGTCCTTGAGGGTCTCGTGCAGGTGATGTAATATGCATCTCAGCAGGAGTCAGTGTCACTTCAGCCCTAAACTAGCTCCACGCATTCACCCAACCATAAGGCGCCTGGAAATCAAATCCTACCACGTGCCTGGAAGGTGGTGCACCTGTGGCGAATAGCAGCAGTGAGGACCACAGCTTACTGTACAGTTCTGCCTGGGCTGGTTCAGAGAAAGGCTGCCCTCGACTCCATGAAGTCCAAAAGCCACAGCCTCTAGAACCACGGCTCACAGACAGACTCATAGATCAGTGTGGGAGAGTAAAGGCCTCCTGGGTTCCCTGGGCCACATACCCCGGAATGCCCAGAAGCGCCAGGTGAGGGCAGAGCTGGGTACCAGCCTCTCCACCTCCAGGACCCCCTTCCTCCAGCCCCCGCCCACTTTTGCCTTCTCAACACCCAATCAGGACCTGACTCAGAACAGACACTCAGCCCCCAGGTGATGGGTGGGTGGATGAAGGGAAGGCTGAGTGGCATGGTGGCAAGTAAAGCTTAGGCCTCCCTCTTGCAGGGGGTCCTGCCCAGGGCTTGTCTGCTTCCTTCCAGAGTCCAGACAGAGTTGCATTTGCTCCTCAGGTTTCTGAGTTGCATCTGAATCTTGGATTGATCTGATTTGATTCCACGGGCATGGATGGAGCCTCTGCCAGACAGCAGGCCCTTCCTGGGCCCTTTGGGGCCACAGGAATGGATCCTACACAACTCCTGCTCTGGCTGGGGCTCTTGGCCTGGAAGGGCTGAGAGACAGGGCCAAAGAAGGAGCCACCTAAGGTAAAACTGTCTGAGCAAGCAAGCGAGAGAGGACAGGAAGCAAGTAAGGATCCGGGAGCACGGGGAAGGAGCAAACACATCTGCAGCCTGGAGGTGGGGGAGGGGGAGAGAGCTGGGAAGATGTCCTGAAGAGGTGACAGGTGAGCAAGGCCCTGCATGATGAGTGGTCCACATGGGGAGGGAGGGATGCAGGTAGAGGGACTGCCTGGGTGAAGCAGGAGGGCAGGCTCCCGGTCACGCGGGCAGAGCCAGGACAGAGGATCACCTCTCCCTTCCAGCCCGGTGAAAGCTGACCCTCCCCACTGCTGTGAAGCGGAAGCCCTGGACAACCCTCACTGTTCTCTGGCTGTTTACCTTGGAGACCCATCTATCCCTCTGGGCCTCAGCTTCCTCCTGGTCAATGAGGGCCCTGAGCTGCATTAAGCCGCCACAGGAGGAAGCTCTGTGTTGGGAGGCATGTCCATTGTCCCTAGGGGCTCTGGTGCCAGGCTCTGCCCTGCCAGTGGGGACTCTGACACCTGTTGGGCTGGGCAGGTCGGTTGGTTCCCCAGGATCCCACCCTTGAGGCCTGGGACCTGGTGTTCTCTCTAAAGGTGAAGTGGTGACGTCAGCCAGGGCCCCATGCACCTTTCCCACTGGCTCTTCTTCCTCTTCGCAGGTGCTGATGACAGAAATGGACCCTGGTAGAAAGGGCCTTTGACAAAGCGGGGCTGGGAGGGGCTCGGCTTTATTTGTTGACTATAAAAATGTCAGCTCCTTTGGGCAGCTTCTTGAATCAATATTTGCTGTTCTGAGGCTGAATTCAAATGCTCAGTAATCCATCAGCCTGGCTTCTTCCTCCCTCACCTGGATGAGGACTCACCCACAGATATTTGGTAGGGCTCTTCACTGCCCAGGATGGGGAGCCTTCCCACACCATCCCTCAGAGGGGCTACCTTGAGAGCCCTGTGGGCCAAAGGTAGCTCCCAGAAAGGAGGGTTTCAGGGGAAAGGATTCCTGGGTGTCACTGGTTCATCTGAAAAATGAGTACAATAATAACTCCTCCTGCCCATGGTATTATAGGCTAAAAATCCAAGAAGGGCCGTGTGAGTCTTTCAGCAGCATAACAAGCATAATGACGATGCTGGTGATGCTGGTGAAGGTGAAAGCCATCTGCCAAAACTTTCCACGTGTGGCTGTGGGGCCATGTTATCCTCTAATCTAATCTTGTGGCAGTGATCTGAGAGCAAACAGATTCTGGGACACTTTTCCTGGCGAACCTCCACACCAACTGGTAGTTCTCAGCCTCCAGAAGCTGCCCACCTCAGGCCTCTTTCTGATAAGGGGCCAGTGGAATGTTCGTGGTGAAACATGGGACTCTGAAGGTAGGTGGATCCTGATTCTCCACTGAGCGCTGTGTGCTTTTTGGCCAATTACTTAACCTCTCTGAACCTCAGATCCTCTCCTGCAAGATGGAACAGCAAGGCTAACCCTGAAGAGTTAAGGGGGCTCGGAGACAGTGCACATCCAACAACCAGCAGAGCACTGGGCATATAGTAGGTGCATCACAAGTATTCATGCTCCTGTCCCACCACTGCTGGCTTGCAACCTAACACGACTCTCCCCCTCACACACTGTCCTGGGCATCAGCCTGGACAACACCCTCCTCAGAAACCATGAGGCTTCTTAGCTGGCATGTGAGAGGCTATTACTATAGAGAATGCTCCCAAGTTACTGTCCCCTGCCTTTGTTTAGCTTCTGAATTGGCTTGGCTGCCAGAGTTGGCAAGCAGTTTGCTACCTGCAAGGCACAGACATCCACTTGGGACAGGTGGAAGCCTGGAGTCTGATGCTAAGAGTAGCCTTGGAGGGAGGGGTACAGATTAGGTCTGACTCGCATAGCACCAGCCTGGGGCTCATAGCATTGTTGCAGATGGATGCAGGGCCCCACAGGTTCTCCCAACCCACTGCCAACAAGAGGGCCGTGCCTTTATGGAGACAAGGGGAAGAATCTCACGAGCTAGAAGGAATTAAAAAATGATACAACTACTTCAGCAAACAAGAAGCTTCTTTGAAAGCTAAACATACAGTGACTCTATTTTATGAAGAACAATAACAAAACCATACCCTTGCCTTTGGAATTTATTTAAAAATGTATCTTTTAAAATTGAAATTATAAAGGTAAATGGTTGAAGAGTCAAGTAACTCAGATAAAAACCTGAATCAGTAGGGAGGAGGAAGCGGACATGTATGCCTATGGCTGATTCATGTTGGTGTATGGCAAAAACCATCACCGTATTGTAATTATGCTCCAATTAAAATATAAATAAAATATTTTTAAAAGAATTGTCTTCAATTCCTCATTTCCTTTTCCCAAGAGGGTTATCATTTTCTCAATTCTATTTGTCGCTTCCTTTAGCTTTTTTTTTCATTTTTTCATATTTTTCATTCTAACTGACTTTTCATGTTGGAAGATGAGAATTTAGGTCTCTTTAAGCATCACTACCACACATGGAGAAGGAAATGGCAACCCACTCCAGTATTCTTGCCTGGAGAATCCCATGGACAGGGGAGCCTGGCGGGCTACTATCCACGGGGTCGCAAGAGTTGGACACAACTTAGCGACTAAACTACCACTACTACCACACATACCAATATCTCTTCCCTACCATCCTTCTGGGGTGGCTACATCTTGGGTTTTGTTGCATATTTAGTACTCATAATGCTATGACTAAATACTATTAATGGCTGAGCCGTGTACTATATACTAGTATTATTTTTCCTTTCTTGCACTACTTTTAGTTTTTGTTGAAGTTTCTCATTTTATCATGTGTTCAGTTTTAATCTTAGCCTAGGATCTTCCAAAAAGTAGAGTTGGAAGTAGGGATTTAAGTGCACAGACCTCCTTTGGGAGATGCAAATCCAGGTGTGTGAGGATGAGGGAGAAGGGAGGGAGACAAGGAAAGCGGGGGGCAATACAAAGTGGTGTGTTATCAGGCTTGGTAGCATGAGAGCCACTAGGAGACAGAGTGGGCTGCTCAGCAGATATGTTCACCTGCACTTGCCATTTCTCTAGCTGAGCCATGCCCAGTGTCCTCTATTTAAAATAAGGGAGAATTTATATGCCTGTCTCCTCCTCTCTGGTTTCCCATTTGGTAAAATTCACGCTATGTTAATTTATTCCCTCACACTTCCAAATTGCACTCTCTAGTTCCTTAGTGGGCTGCCCACCTGGGGGGTCCTAGATCCCACTCCCTGTGGTGTGGTGTTTCAACCAACACTGAAAGTGAGGGGAGGAGACAAACTCTGGAGTGTCTAGTTGGCCCAGCTACAGGAATAGCCAGAAAAGGCTCACAGAGTTTGAGTCTGATACAGTTTTCCGTATACTTATTACTAATGCAACCCCAGCTCTTATCTGTCCACTTAGAACTCCCTTGATCATTCATACCATCAGGTTTTCTGTAAGTTTCGACTTCCTGGACCTCTGTCTCTGGATGCTTTTGACCCACTCTATTTGGGACTGCTTCTGCTGCTGCTGCTGCTGCTAAGTCGCTTCAGTTGTGTCCGACTCTGTGCGACCCCACAGACGTCAGCACACCAGGCTCCCCCGTCCCTGGGATTCTCCAGGCAAGAACACTGGAGTGGGTTGCCATTTCCTTCTCTATTGCATGAAGGTGAAAACTGAAAGTGAAGTCGCTCAGTTGTGTCCAACTCCCAGCGACCCCATGGACTGCTGCCCACCAGGCTCTTCCGTCCATGGGATTTTCCAGGCAAGAGTACTGGAGTGGGGTGCCATTGCCTTCTACCTATTTGTGACTGGTTGCTAGCTATACCTGTTGCACAATTACTGTCCTAAAATCTTTCACCATCATTTGGCAAATCTCTTCCTTCCTCTCTTAAGTTGAAACTCCTGTTTCCTGAATCTCATTTTTTCTTCTTTCTTGGTTTACACCTTTGTTTTGGTAGACAATCTCCCAAGAAATGGGACATAGTATGCATAAGGTGCATACTAGTTCGATTTTGGCCTTGCTAAGAAGACTCAGCCTTAAAAAGACCAAAGAGCCAAATGCACACTTCCGCATAATTCCTTGCATTCATGAGTTTGTGATATCAATAATCATGTGACTTTGAGAGTAACTATGATATATAATTAGTGCAAAAATGTCAGCGATATGAATATGTCATGGTATCCAAATTACTGTTTTTTTTTTTTTTTTTCCTGAGTCACAAGGCATGTGGGATCTTATTAACAGTTCCCCAACCAGAGAGTGAACCCAGGTCCCTTGAGCAGAAGCACAGAGTCCTCACCACTGGACTGCCAGGGAAGTCCCTAAGTTACTGCTAAAATTAAATTATTAATCCAGTTTAGTTCAGTTCAGTCACTCAGTAGTGTCCGACTCTTTGCTATCCCACGAACCACAGCACACCAGGCCTCCCTGTCCATCACCAGCTCCCGGAGTTCACCCAAACCCATGTCCATCGAGTCGGTGATGCCATCCAACCATCTCATCCTCTGTCGTCCCCTTCTCCTCCTGTCCTCAGTCTTTTCCAGCATCAGGGTCTTTTTCCAATGAGTCAGCTCTTTGCATCAAGTGGCCAAAGTATTGGAGTTTCAGCTTCAACGTCAGTCCTACCAATGAACATCCAGGACTGATCTCCTTTAGGATGGACTGGTTGGATCTCCTTGCAGTCCAAGGGACTCTCAGAGTCTTCTCCAACACCACAGTTTAAAAGCATCAATTCTTTGGTGCTCAGCTTTCTTTATAGTCCACCTCTCACATCCATACATGACTACTGGAAAAACCATAGCCTTGACTAGACAGACCTTTGTTGACAAAGTAATGTCTCTGGTTTTTAATATGCTGTCTAGGTTGGTCATAACTTTCCTTCCAAGGAGTAAGCGTCTTTGAATTTCATGGCTACAATCACCATCAGCAGTGATTTTGGAGCCCAGAAAAATAAAGTCAGCTACTGTTTCCACTGTTTCCCCATCTATTTGCCATGAAGTGATGGGACCGGATGCCATGATCTTCAGTTCAGTTCAGTCGCTCAGTCGTGTCCAACTCTTTGCGACCCCATGAATCGCAGCACGCCAGGCCTCCCTGTTCATCACCTCCACCTCATGCGAAGAGTTGACTCATTGGAAAAGACTCTGATGCTGGGAGGGATTGGGGGCAGGAGGAGAAGGGGACGACCGAGGATGAGATGGCTGGATGGCATCACTGACTCAATGGATGTGAGTCTGAGTGAACTCCGAGAGATGGTGATGAACAGGGAGGCCTGGCGTGCTGCGATTCATGGGGTCGCAAAGAGTCGGACACGACTGAGCGACTGAACTGAACTGAAACAGGTTAAATGTTAACAGATAAGGAATGATTTGTCCTTATAATAGAGAAAGAGTTACAGATGATTAGATCGAATTCCTTTATTTTTCCTTTTTAGGATGGAAGGCAGGAAGAAGTGCAGCCAGTTAACCATCTAAACTCTGGAGTCCACCTTCACTGTTTTCTGAAATTTTAAGTACAGACACTATGAGGTCAGCTTATAATTATCCTGGCTACTCATTTATTTATTCCATCTTCTAAGAATGCTTAGTGCTAACATTGTTCTGATACTATGTCTGGAATCTTCAGCTGACATCCCTGCATGGCCAATCAGCTAACAGCCTTTCTCATTTATGGGATATATGTTTCGATTAGTTGGGCTCATGACATACAAGTTGTTAAATATTTTGAGTAACATCCTTGCCTTATAAAATTGTAATAGGATCAGTTCAGTTCGCTTCAGTCTCTCAGTCGTGTCTGACTCTTTGTGACCCCATAGCCTGCAGCACGCCAGACCTCCCTGTCCATCACCAGCTCCCGAAGTTTACTCAAACCCATGTCCATTGAGTCGGTGATGCCATCCAACCATCTCATCCTCTGTTGTTCCCTTCTCCTCCTGCCCTCAATCTTTCCCAGCACCAGAGTCTTTACAAATGAGTCAGCTCTTCATATCAGGTGGCCAAAGTATTGTAGTTTTAGCTTCAACATCAGTCCTTCCAATGAATATTCAAGACTGGTTTCCTTTAGGATGGACTGATTGGATCACCTTGCAGTCCAAGGGACTCTCAAGCATCTTCTCCAACACCACAGTTCAAAAGCATCAGTTCTTTGGTGCTCAGCTTTCTTTATAGTCCAACTCTCACATCCATACATGACCATTGGAAAAACCATAGCTTTGACTAGACGGACCTTTGTTGGCAAAGTAATGTCTCTGCTTTTTACTATGCTACCTAGGTTGGTCATAACTTTTCTTCCAAGGAGTAAGTGTCTTTTAATTTCATGGCTGCAGTCACCATCTGCAGTGATTTTGGAGCCTCAAAAAAAAAAAAAAAAA
>SJYT01045951.1:213637-232829 GCA_006410635.1 Cephalophus harveyi | reverse complement strand
GCCTCTTTAGTTCTTCTTTGCTTTCTGCCATAAGGGTGGTGTCATCTGCATATCTGAGGTTATTGATATTTCTCCCGGCAATCTTGATTCCAGCTTGTGCTTCATCCACCCCAGCATTTCTCATGATGTACTCTGCATATAAGTTAAATAAGCAGGGTGACAATATACAGCCTTGACGTACTCCTTTTCCTATTTGGAACCAGTCTGTTGTTCCATGTCCAGTTCTAACTGTTGCATCCTGACCTACATACATATTTCTCAAGAGGCAGGTCAGGTGGTCTGGTATTCGCATCTCTTTCAGGATTTTCCACAGTTGATTGTGATCCACACAGTCAAAGGCTTTGGCATAGTCAATAAAGCAGAAACATTAATCTTCAGATATAAGCAATCCCTTGAGATGTATTTTGGAAAGAGAACCTCCTTCTGTTTTAACTCTACAAATTATTTGAATATAAATATTATTCCAAAACTGAAATGCCACCATAATTACAGAGTAATTTTGTGTATAGTAACAAGAGAAGCCACTGCAGTGAGAAGCCCAGGCACCGCAACTAGAGAAAGCCCACATGCAGCAAAGAAGACCCAGCATGGCCAAAACAAAGAAGAACTGAGCAAGCTGCCAGTGATTTTCAGTAACTAAAGATGATGCATGTTTGAGACTTGGTCAAGCTATGAATTCCAGGTCAAAAAAAAAAAGAATATTATGGTACCAGAAAACCTACTCTTAATATCTGCTATTTAAAAAAGGACAATATTAGTAATGCTTCTGATATTATGTAATAACACAAACTTTCTTTTGATTAGTATTTTCATGGTGTACCTTTATCTATTTTATCGTTTATAACAGTTCTTATCCTTGTATTTCAACTGAGTTCTTTGACAGCATCATATAGCTTAGCTTTTTCAGGGGGGTTTGTTCCATTTTTTAATCCTGCTGCTGACAGCTGCTTTTAATTGCAGTATTTAGTTTGTTTATATTTAATGTTGAGGCATTTGGATTTAAATGTTATCTCATCATTTGTGCTTTGTTTGTCTTACCTTATCTATGTGGCTTTTTCTCTCATAAATTTTTATTAATTAATTCTTCCTTCCATTCCATTAGCTTTTATTTTTCTTTTAATGATTACCCTTTGAATTTATAACAGGTGTCTTTGACTTATGAAAGTCTACCTATATTAATATTTTTACTACTTCCCAGATATGTATGGTATAATATTGTGATATAATGAGAGATATAGTTTGATCTTCATCCTCAGCTCCGGGTTAGTGCTCCTAAAACTCTGTAATTTCCTAAGTAATAAAGGTGCTAGGTACATCTTTGTTCCACCTATTACTTGGTCTTTGATTCTGGTTCCTGAAAGAGAGTTCCTAAACCTCTTGGAATTTCCTACAATAGGAGCAACTTTTGTTCTAATGAGGTGATTCTTGGTGGGTTACTGGATAGCTTCAGGATAGGGGCTGGTCATCGGAAAGACCAACCAATGATTAGAAGGTTGGAACTTTCAGCCCCCAACTCCATCTGCTAGGGAGGAAAGAGGGACTGGAGACTGATTTTATAATCAATTATGCTATATAGTCCATAGGGTCGCAAAGAGTCAAACACGACTAAGCGACTTTTACTTTCACATGCCTGCATGATGAAACACCTATAGAAATCTCTGAACAATGTGGTTCAGAGGGCTTCCAGGTTGATGAAGACTTATTATGTGCTGGGAGGGTGACACACCCCAACTTCACAGACTGCTCTCAGGACCCTTCTGGATTTCTTCATGTATTTCTTCATTGGGCTGTTCATATGCCTCCTTTATCACATCCTTTATTATGTAATAAACTGAGAATACACAAGTGTTCTCCTGAGTGCTGTGAGCTCCTATAGCAAATTATTGAACCTGAGAAGGGGATCATGGAAACTCCCCATTTGTGGCCAAGACAGATAGAAATGTGGGTAACCAGGGGGACCCACAGTTGTGATTGACGTATGCAATGAGGACAGTCTTGTGAGGCTGAGGCCTTAATCTGTGGGGTATGATACTAACTCCATGTAGGTAGATTCAGAACAGAAACAAATTGTAGGACGCCCAGCTGGCACTGGAGAATTGGTTGGTGTCAAAGAAAATCCACACGTTTGGTGATCAAGTATGTTGTGGGTTGTAGTGTTTTTCCTTTTCATCAGATAACATTTTAATTCCTTTTACCACCTCTTGCATTCTGTGCCTTTAATTATGTATTTTAAACACATATACATATATCTTTGACCCAGTCATAAATTATTGCTATTATTGTTTAATACAGTCAATATTCATTTAGATTGAGCTTCATTGATATAGACTGATCATTACTCTCCATTACTCCTGCATTCCCAGGTTTCCATATGAGATTTTTTTTTTTCTTTTTCCTAAGGAAGTATTTGTTTTAGTGTAGCATCAAATTCTCCCAAGCTTTTCCCCCCATAAAATGTCTTTATTTCATCTTCATTTTTGAAGGATATTTTCAGTTTCCAGTTGTTTTCTCTTCAGCACTTTACAAATATCATGCCAGTATCTCCTATCCTCCATGGTCTCTGTTGAAAAGAAAAGTCAGCTATCAGTATTTTTGTTGCCCCTTTGAAGATGTCTTTTTTTCCCTCCTCTGACTGCTTTTGTTATTGATTTTCGTCATTTTCATTCTGATGTGCCAAGATGTGACTTTCTTTATATCTCTGCTATTTTGATTTCATAGAACTTTTAAGTCTATTATCTGAATTTTAGAAAAATTTGACCAGTAGCTCTTAAAATATTGCTTCTGTTCCATTCTCTTTTTTCTCCTCTTCTGCGACTCTAGCTGCATTTATATTAGACCTTCCAGTGTTTCACATACGTCTCATGTTCGTCTCTATAGTTCAGTCTTGTTTTTCCTACCCTCTGCATTTCAGTATATATATTTTCTATTAGCCTGTCTTTCTAGTCATGAATTCTCTCATCTTCTATCTTAAGCTGCAGTTAATCTATGTAATGCTTGGTTTCAATTACTTTCCTTTTTTCCATTTTGTAATTTCCATTTGACTCTTTCCATGGGTTCCAATTTGCTGGTGAAATTCTCCATCTTGTCACTTTTTCTTAAAAACATTAATCAATTATTTTAAAAATCACGTCTGATAAACTCCAATACCTGGATCATGTGTGAGACTGTTTTTAAGGTTTTTTTTCCTCTTGGATTTTAGTTATGTAGTTCTGTATCCTACCTAGCCTGGTATTGAATGGTAACTGGTACGCATAAAAAATTGTAGAGAGAATTTGAGGCTCTGGATGATGTTATATTTCTCTGGAAGGGAGTTGTTAATACTTTTGCTTTCTGACAGAATTAGAGGATGGACAGATTATGTTAATCCAGTGGGAGAGGGCTGTACTTGGGTTTCAGTCATTTGTGAGCACCATCTATTTCTGGTTTACTCTTGTCCCAAAGTCAGGCTCTTGGGGGTCCTAACAGAAACCTAGGGTGTTTATTAGGGCCTATTCTTGGTGATCCCAGGACTTACTTTTTTCCCTTAGACTTTTTAGACTACAGAAAACTCTGTTTATCGCCCTGGCTTCTCAGCTCTGTGTTGTTCCTGACTGGCAAACGGGCAAATGTTTCAAAGAGAAAGCGCTACAGGAGACTAGGTTCATCTCTATGCATCTTTTTTCTCTCAGGGATCTGGCAGCTCAAGTCCCAGTCACCTTCACTCTAACTCTGTGATGCTGTCAAAAGGATGCATGTTTGTATTTTGTCTTGCTCTTATTTTTGATACTTTTTCTTGGTGGAAGAGTTGATATGCAATAAAACACCCCACCGCTACTAGTTAATAATGCAATTCAATGTGCTCCTCCTGTAGCCTGTTCTTCAGTCATTTAGACAAGCAGAACCAAGTAGATTTTTTTTTTTTTTTCAGAAATGGTCACCACAGTGGATTAATGATGAATGTTTGCCAAGGAGTGGGGGAAGGAAAAGGAAGACTCACCAAGAGAATGGTGAAACTGATAGAAGACAGTCGCTGAATAGAAAATCAATCTTTAGAATGACACTAGGGTGGCATCCCACTCCAGTACACTTGCCTGGAAAATCCCATGGACGGAGGAGCCCGGTGGGCTGCAGTCCATGGGGTCGCTGAGAGTTGGACACGACTCAGTGACTTCACTTTCACTTTTCACTTTCATGCATTGGAGAAGGAAATGGCAGCCCACTCCAGTGTTCTTGCCTGGAGAATCCCAGGGACGGAGGAGCCTAGTGAGCTGCCATCTATGGGATCGCACAGAGTCGGACACAACTGAAGTGACTTAGCAGTAGCAGCAGCAGGGAAACCATACAGAAGAAATTACAAGCAAAGAATTTTGTTCACATCTTTAAGTTGTGTATTTAGAGGTGTTAACAGTATGTCTTAACAGAATTCCAAGCTGAAGCAAAAAGATAATGGCCATTTTCATCATTTTCCTTTGTAAAAGAGAAACTATCTGACTTTGAAATTGATCTGTCATTTACGAATATGAGATGGTCAACCAAGATGGAATTGCAGTTATTATATATTAAAAATGACTTGACTTTTTTAAATGACTTAATATTATATATCAGGTAATAATAATACCAACTTAGTGGGATTTGTTGACAACCCAAAAGTGAAAGTGTTAGTCGTTCAATCATGTCCTATTCTTTGCAGCCCCATGGACTACAGCCTATCATGCTCCTCTGTCCATGGAATTTTCCAGGCAAGAATACTGGGGTGGATTGCCATTTCCTTTTACAGGGGATTTTCCCAACCCAAGGATTGAATACAGGTCTACCTGCTTTATGGGCAGATTCTTTACTGTCTGAGCCACCAGGGAAGCCACGAACACTCAAAGGTTAGATGCAAAGAAATAATTCATTTGTTGGAATCTGCTGGAAAAAATAACCAAAATAATGAATCTTGAGAGGGCAACCTTTTCTTAAATTGTACCTGTTGAAATTCTTTCATCTTTTTCCAGAGAAGATGCCAAAATTTGTAGGCATGCAATAAAATCTTAGACCCAGATGAAAAACAATTTTTTTTAACAACTTCAAAGCATCATGTTTATTTTTACTTTATTATTTTTAATTTTTTTGGCTGCATTATGGGATCTTAGTTCTGTGACCATGGATTGAACCCAAGTCTCTGGCAATGAGAGTGTCAAGCTCTAACCACTGTACTACCAGGGAATTTCCCAGATGAAAATTTATAGAAGATTTTATTATTCTGAAACCCAGTTATGTTACTTCACTTCCACACTTGTTTATCCTCTGTTTAAAGAGATACAAATCTAAGTGAGAACAAAAATCTGAAGTTTTCTTATGAAAATATAGATACAATACAAAACTTCAGTTTACTTCAATCAGATGGCATCTTCATTAGCAACTAAATCTTCAAGTAGGTCTTAAAATAAGCGTTATCTTAGTTGCAACAGAGACAAGGGAAGATTAATATGTCGGGAGCATCATTACCATCAGAGCTACCATGATGCTGGCAGTTCAGTTCAGTTCAGTTCAGTTCAGTCGCTCAGTCGTGTCCGACTCTTTGCGACCCCGTGAATCGCAGCACGCCAGGCCTCCCTGTCCATCACCATCTCTCGGAGTTCACTCAGACTCACGTCCATCGAGTCCGTGATACCATCCAGCCATCTCATCCTCGGTCGTCCCCTTCTCCTCCTGCCCCCAATCCCTCCCAGCATCAGAGTCTTTTCCAATGAGTCAACTCTTCGCATGAGGTGGCCAAAGTACTGGAGTTTCAGCTTTAGCATCAGTCCTTCCAAAGAACATCCAAACTGTTCCTTAGAGAACAGTTTCTAAGGACTGATCTCCTTTAGAATGCCCTGGTTGGATCTCCTTGCAGTCCAAGGGACTCTCAAGAGTCTTCTCCAACAGCACAGTTCAAAAGCATCAATTCTTCGGCACTCAGCTTTCTTTATAGTCCAACTCTCACATCTGTACATGACCACTGGAAAAACCATAGCCTTGACTAGACGGACCTTTGTTGGCAAAGTAATGTTTCTGCTTTTGAATATGCTATCTAGGCTGGTCATAACTTTCCTTCCAAGGAGTAAGCGTGTTTTAATATCATGGCTGCAATCACCATCTGCAGTGATTTTGGAGCCCAAAAAAACAAAGTCTGCCACTGTTTCCACTGTTTCCCCATCTATTTCCCATGAAGTGATGGGACCAGATGCCATGATCTTCGTTTTCTGAATGTTGAGCTTTAAGCCAACTTTTTCGCTCTCCTCTTTCACTTTCATCAAGAGGCTTTTTAGCTCCTCTTCACTTTCTGCCATAAGGGTGGTGTCATCTGCATATCTGAGGTTATTGATATTTCTCCCGGCAATCTTGATTCCAGCTTGTATTTCTTCCAGTCCAGCGTTTCTCATGATGTACTCTGCATAGAAATTAAATAAGCAGGGTGACAATATACAGCCTTGATGTACTCCTTTTCCTATTTGGAACCAGTCAAGGAGACACTAAAAATAGCTGCTGTTCCACCCAACCTTAGTTGAAACTGAGCATCTGTTTACATGACATATATATATTGATCATAGGAATAATCGAGCATCTTGAGCTGACAAATTTCATTTCTGCATTATAATGTCAAACTTTAAAAACTGACTTTTAATAATAAAATTATATTACTGGGACTTCCCTGGCAGTCCAGTGGTTAAGACTCCACATTTCCAATGCAGGGAGCATGGGTTTGATATCTGGTCAGGGAACTAAGATCCCACATGCTGCATGCTGTGGCCAAAAAAAAAAAAAAAAATTGTTCAGTTCAGTCACTCAGTCATGTCCGATTCCTTGCGACCCCATGAATTGCAGCACGCCAGCCCTCCCTGTCCATTACCATCTCCCGGAGTTCACTCAAACTCACATCCATAGAGTCCGTGATGCCATCCAGCCATCTCATCCTCTGTCATCCCCTTTTCCTCCTGCCCCCCCTAAAGCATCAGAGTCTTTTCCAATGAGTCAACTCTTTGCATGAGGTGGCCAAAGGACTGGAGTTTCAGCTTTAACATCATTCCTTCCAAAGAACACCCAGGATATAAAAATAAAATTGCTAGTTTAGTCATATGTCTCAGAAGTTCATTCAACAAATGGTGACTTATGGCTTCAGCCAATAACCAATTTAGCTTGGCCATTCTTCAGCATCTCTTCTTTGGTGGTAAAATTTTAAGAGATGGCTTGTCTGATAGATGTCTTTATTTTAGCCTCGTCCTTGATAGTTTGAGCAAATATAAAATTCTGGGTTGGAAATAATTTTCCCACCAGATACTTAAAGTAACGCTCTAGATGTTCTTGTTTCCAGGGTTACTGTTGAGAAATCAAATCTATTCTGCTCCTGAACTTTTTATCTGACTTCTATACACTTGACCCTCTTCAGAAGCTCTTCAGATTTTCTTCTTTGTTGACACTGTTCAGAAATGTCAGTTTCACATACGTGGTCTATTTTCACCTCTTGTGATGGGCACTCAGAGTCCTCCCGATGTATCGATGCATGCGTTTTAGTTTGAGGCCTTTGTCTTTATCTCTCTGATGACTTCCTCCTCTATCTTCTTTCACAGGAACCTCTATTATTTGGATGTTGTCCTTCCCACGCCTCAGGAGCTGCCTTCCACCTCTTGAATTGAGAAATTCGTTAAAGCCCAAATGAAAGGTTTTATATTTATCTAAAATTTTTCCTTATTTTGTTGGAAAAAAGCAAACCAAAGAAGAAAGACTAGTGGGTGGATGTGGATGGAAATATAGCTGGAGTTGGCCAGTTTCTCTTTCGCGCCTCCCTCCCGTCACCAAAACAAGCTCACGCTTGACAACAGAAAGAGAAGCTGGCCCCCACACCAGACAACCTGGTTTCCATTCTCAGATTTACCAATTACTGTTGAGGCCAGCCACATCAATTTCTAGACTAGTGTCTTCTCATCAGTAAAAAGAAATGTGCAAAATAGTAACCCATCCAGACTAGTGAAATAATATTGCCTCCCATGGAGAAGGGTGAAGGGCTTGTGACAGCAGAGGTTTTAAATCATCCACGCTTTGTTCATGCGGGAGAAAAATTTATTGCAGTAGCATTAGAGTTGGTAGTTTTAACATACTGTGTGTGTGTGTTTGTGTTTCTCTCTCTCTGTTTTTCTAGTTACTGAGAGAGCAGAGCCACAGATGACAATCCCAGAGACAGGGTTTCAACTTGACAATTTGACAACCACCTCCCTTGACAGCAGGCTTAGAAGGCCTGGACTGCTTAGAGTATTAATGATGTCAGTTGTAAGCGAAAAAAGGTCAGCTTCTTGCAGGTCCAGAGGCCTTCACATTGAGCTCAGAATTCGTGCCTGGTTTTGGTACAATGGCTTACATGGCCCTGCTTGAGATCACAGGCTTGAGGCTGTCATTTTGACTTTATCTTAGGATAACCACTGGTGGCTCAGAAGGTAAAGAATCTGCCTGCAGCGCAGGAGACCTGGGTTGGATGCCTGAGCCAGGAAGAAGGAAATGGCAACCCACTCCAGTATTCTTGTCTGGGAAATCCTATGGACAGAGGAGCCTGGTGGGCTACAGTCCGTGGGGTCGCACTGAGCAACCACCGCTAGGATAACTGACAGTGTCTGTTACATCTCCACCCTGTCTGTCCCTGCTGTCACTGCCACAGCATCTGAGCATCAGCTCAGACCTTCCTAGCCTAAATGATGGTGAAGCTTCCTAACAGTTATTCCTGCCTCCCATCTCATCCCTTAGTCCACACTCCACGGTACAGGCCACTTCATCTTCCTAAAGCACAAGTCAGATGAGTCACACTCTCTTTATGTCAAACCCCTTCATCGGGGCACTTAACTTTTCCCTGTCCTTATCCACTCACTCTTGCTTGTCATTAACAGTATATCACTGTTTATTTTTTCTTAATGCAACAATTTCTGTCTTTCTCCATTTTTTCTTTTTTAAAACAATTTGTCAAGTTACTTTCTATATTTCTTTTTTTTTTCCCCTTTCTTTACACATTTGAAATGGTCACATGCTGTTTTTGTTCTTTCAGTGGTTACCTTCAAAGTTTATCATACATCTTAATGACCCAAATAAGCACAACGGTGTGATCACTTACGTAGAGCCGGACATCCTGGAGTGTGAGGTCAAGTGGGCCTTAGGAAGCATCACTACGAACAAAGCTAGTGGAGGTGATGGAATTCCAGCAAAGCTATTTCAAATCCTAAAAGATGATGCTGTTAAAGTGCTGCAGTCAATATGCAAGCAAATTTGGAAAATTGAGCAGTGGCCACAAGACTGGAAAATGTCAGTTTTCATTCCAGTCCCAGAGAAAGGCAATGCCAAAGAATGTTCAAACTACTGCACAATTGCACTCATCTCACACGCTAGCAAAATGCTCAAAATTCTCCAAGAGAGGCTTCAACAGTATGTGAACCATGAACTTCCAGATGTTCAACCTGGATTTAGAAAAAGCAGAGGAACAAGAAGCCAAATTGCCAACATCCGCTGGATCATAGAAAAGGCAAGAGAATTACAGAAAAACATCTACTTCTGCCTCATTGACTATGCCAAAGCCTTTGACTGTGTGGATCACAACAAACTGTGGAAAATTCTGAAAGAGATGGGAATACCAGACCACCTGACCTGCCTCCTGAGCAACCTGTATGCAGATCAGGAAGCAACAGTTAGAACTGGCCATGGAACAACATATTGGTTTCCAATTGGGAAAGGAGCACATCAAGGCTGTATACTGTCACCCTGCATATTTAACTTATATGCAAAGTACATCATGCAAAAAGCCAAGATGGATGAAGCACAAGCTGGAATTAAGATTGCTGAGAGAAATATCAATAATCTCAGATATGCAGATGATACCACCCTTATGGCAGAAAGAGAAGAGAAGCTAAAGAGAAGCTAAAGAGCCTCTTGATGAAAGTGAAAGAGGAAAGTGAAAAAGCTGGCTTAAAACTCAGCATTCAAGAAACTAAGATCATGGTATCTGGTCCCATCACTTCATGGCAAATAGATGGGGAAACAATGGAAACATTGACAGACTTTATTTCCTTGGGTTCCAGAATCACTGTAGATGGTGACTGTAGCCATGAAATGAAAAAACACTTTTTCCTTGGAAGAAAAGCTATGACAAACCTAGACAACATACTAAAAAGCATACATTACTTTGCCAACAAAGGTCCATCTAGTCAAAGCTATGTGTAGTCATAGTCATGTGTGGATGTGAGAGTTGGACTATAAAGAAAGCTGAGTGCTGATGCTTTTGAACTGTGGTGTTGGAGAAGACTCTTGAGAGTCCCTTGGACTGCAAGGAAGTCAAACCAGTCAATCCTAAAAGAAATCAGTCCTGAATATTTATTGGAAGGACAGATGCTGAAGCTGAAGCTCCAATACTTTGGCCACCTCATGCAAAGAACTGATTCATTTGAAAAGACCCTGATGCTGGGAAAGATTGAAGGCAGGAGGAGAAGGGGGCGACAGAGGATGAGACGGTTGGATGGCATCACCAACTTAATGGACATGAGTTTGAGCAAACTCTGGGAGATAGTGGAGGACAGGGAAGCCTGGCATGCTGCAGTTCATGGGGTCGCAGAGTCAGACATGACTTAGTGACTGAACTGAACTGAACTGACATCTTCGTTCCTCTCCTAGAATTCAGGTCCCTTCCTTCCTCTCTGAACTCACATAGTGCTGTTTGAATATTTTTTAACTCAGCAAAGACATTTTTGAGTTTATTGATATTATTAGCATTTATTTGCTTCCCATTTTCCTTCCCATTTTCTTCCTTAAAGTTTTTTTTAATGTTTATTTATCTTTATTCTTAGCTGTTCTCTAGTTGCGGTGAGCGGGGACGACTCTGTAGTTGTGGTGCATGAGCTTCTCATTGCCGTGGCTTCTCCTGTTGCAAAGCACAGGTTCTAGGGTGCATGGGCTCAGTATTTGTGGTGCACAGGCTTAGTTGCTCTGCGGCATTTGGGATCTTCCCAGATCAGGGATCAAACCAGTGTCTCCTGCATTGGCAGGTGGATTCTTTACCACTGAGCCACCAGAGAAGCCCCTGAAATTTCTTTTTTAAAAATAGTTCTCTTGTTGGTAAATGTTCTCAATTTTGTTTGTTTCCTATAAATGCTTTTCCCTATTCTTGAGCAATACTTTTGCAAAGTGTACAAGTCTAAGTTGACAGCTATTTTCACTCAGTCCTTTCTGGTCCATCTTCTGGCTTCTATTGTTCTGCTGAGAGGTCTGATGAATCACTCTCATGTTGAATCCTTCCATGCTAGCATTATTCTGATTGTCCTTTTAAAGAGACCTGTCATCTCTTTCTGGCTGCTTTCAAGGTCTTCTCTCCATCTTTGATGTTTTCTCCTTTCTCTACAATGTGTCCAGACACAGATCCCCTTTTTATTTATCTTGTTCCCTGAAGTTCAGATGCAAGCATCCCAACTGCCTGCTCAATATCTCCACTCGGCAATCTAATGGCATTTTACATATGCCACATTCAGACATGAGCCCCTGAAGTCCCCCGCCCCCAGCCTTGCTCCTGTTGCTATTTTCCTGTATCAGAAAGGTCAACTTATTTTTGTTTCTCAAATTGAAAATATTTCACAAGTCCTCCTTGCTTCACTTCTTGACCTTTTAAAGTTTATTCTAATCCACAGCCATAATCATCTCTTAAAAACACAAACTGGATCGTCTGAGTCCCCGTCCAAATCCACCAGCGGCTTTCCATTCCCCTTAGGACACGACCCGAGTTCTGAAGTCGGCTCTTCTAACCTGACCTCTGCTTGCTTCCCAATTCCTTTTCCCCTCACTGTTCTCCTCATTCATGACACTCCTGCCACCTGGCCATCGAACATGTTTCCATCTCTGCCATTCTCTCTGCCTGGGGTACTCTTCCCCCAGAGCTCACAGGTTCATCTGCCACTTCATTCAGGTCTTTGCTCAAAAGTCCTCACCTTAGAAAACCTTCTCTAATACTGTGTCTTATATGGAATACACATGCCTTCCCCATCTGTATATTTGTCTCCTCTGCTTCTTTTAATTGACAGCACTCACCGTTACTGACATGGTGATATGTTTATGCATTCATTCATTGGCGTCTATCACCCGTCTCTTCCCTGCTGGAATGTATGCAGACAGTTACGCCTTTATCTGTGTTACTCACTGCTGCATTCCCGGTCTAGAACAGTGCCTGGGACATAAATATTTGGTGAATGTCTGGATGAGTGATTCAGTGAATGAATAGACTTGGGTGGGAAAAGACAGAGAGGATAGGAAACAGCAGAAGGTACAATATCGAGGAAGGCTGTTTTAACCCTCTAAGGCTACCTTCTTCCGAATCTCCAGCCATGTGGTTCTTATTCTCTGCCACTGCATGTCATGCCTTTTTATGGCATATAATCCACCTTGTAGTTTGGATATGTTTAGACTGTGATCTCCTTTAGAACAAAGACTGTATCTTATTCATTTCCACAGCCCTGGTGCCTAGCCCAGTACCTGCCATATAACAGATGCTCACTCAGTGCTGTTAAGTTGAATTAAAACCATATTGACTAAACTTTAATTTAAAATGTCTTTATCCTAATTGTTAGCTGAGTCACTTTTGCACAAAAAAAAAACAGATTTAAATTTTACTAACAAAAAGACTAGATGGAATGAAGCCCTTTCTGGGGCAATTTTCCTGATTCAAAGCATCCTGAGAACAAAGTTGAAATGACAACAGAGTCCTTGAGGATAGATACTAAATATAACTAATCTTTGTAAACACTCTAGCAGCTTGGTACTGATGATCATTGAATGTGCTTTGTAAGTAAACAAAAGTTGCATGAATGAATTTTTAGAAGAGTCTCCTCTTTCTCCCACTTATTTTTTTTTGTTTCCTAATTTGCAAATTATCTCCAAGGGGAGTATCTAGGATCCCTTCAAGCTAGATTTTTTAAAAATTCTGACTTCTCTTTGACATACATACACTATCATGTGTAAAATGCCAAATAAATAAAAATAAACATTAAAGAAATTCTAGGTGGCACACCACTCCAGTACTCTTGCCTGGAAAATCCCATGGATGGAGGAGCCTAGTAGGCTATAGTCCACGGGGTCGCAGAGAGTCGGACACGACGGAGTGATTTCACTTTCACTTTTCACTTTCATGCATTGGAGAAGGAAATGGCAACCCACTCCAGTGTTCTTGCCTGGAGAATCCCAGGGACGGGGGAGCCTGGTGGGCTGCTGTCTATGGGGTCACACAGAGTTGGACACGACTGAAACGACTTAGCAGCAGCAGCAGCTTCTTTTAGGAGGAGGTTGATGGTTCTTAAGAAGGAGAAAGCTAAGGGAAGTTCAATGTGCGGGAGAAGGTACACTGGATTTGCCCTTTGAATCCTCTTTTATGCTAATGTTGCTGGGAAATCAGGAAACATGTCGACTGAGGTCCCTTCTGGCATCTCCTGGCTCCTGGAGAAGACGAGGAGGACTCTGCCTCCTTGCTCTTACTTTTTAAGAACCTTTGCTGGCCTAGAAATTTATGATGCAAGCTCTGGGTGAATGTGGGTATTCTCCTCTCTCTGGTGGTCTCCCATGGTTTCCCCTTGCACCAAGGGGGCAAAGCCTTGTGAGCCAAGTGTGAACAGCCAGTGTAAGCCCTCATCCTGAGCTGGGCTGACAGGGAGTGTGGGTGGAGGAAGAAGGAAAAGACTAGAGTGAGCGAGGTGTCACAGGGGCCCTATAAATCACAGATGTTTGCCAAGTGGAAAAATACCCAACTCTCAGAATGTCTCATTTTGCATTTCTTAGAAACATTTCATGAAAGAGGTCAAATGAAACGCACCAACTCTGCTGGAGCCAGGTGTGAACTGCTTCCCTCTGTCCTCCACAAACAGGGCCCATTTCCCAGTATTTGGTCTGAAGCGTGCTGGGCCTGGAATGCCCAGAGGCAATGGCACACATGGTATCACTGCTCTTTTCAATAGAATGTGTTCTACATGTCCGGGAAGCTTCCTGCAGTCTCTAGTCCTCTCTTCATTCCAGAGCTCTTCAGGGACTGCACCCTGGACAGCACAGCTCCCGTCAGCCACAGTCCAAGCAAGGAGGAGCCTCAGGGCTGCTCGGGCCACCCCTCGGAGCCCCCGAGGCCGGAGGCTGGCCAGACTTCTGAGCTCTCTTAGGTGCAGATCTCGGTGGGAAGCCCAGCACTCCAACTAGACTCAACCAGGCCAAGCAACACGCCAGGACCACAATGTGGAAGAAGCAGCCCACCTGGCTCTGCCCGAGACTGCAGGATCCCCGTACCTTTTCCAGGGGGCCCTCAGGGAAGATTGGCTTCATGCTGTAAGCTAAGGCGGCCAGCAGTGGGCCCGCAGGCGGGCTCCATCTGTCCTCATCAGAGGCACTGCGGCTAGTGGTTAGGAGCGTACTCGCTCGATTCAGATGACCATGGGGAGGCTACTCAGTCTGTCTGAGGCTCCATTTGCTAATCTGTAAGTGGGAGTGATCATAGTCCCTACACTCCATGTTGCTAGGAAGATTATATGAGATAATATCTGGAGAAGGAAAGGGGAACTCACTCCAATATTCTTGTCTGGAAAATCCCATGGATAGAGGAGGCTGGGGGGCTACAGTCCATGGGATCGCAAGAGTCGGTTTAGAGAGACTAAACCACCACCACCATGAGATGGTATCTGCAGTGTCCTAGCAAGGTACCTGGCATTTTAGAAGGACTTGGAATACAAGGGCATTATTGCTAAGCTGAATGACGAGAGCCTGAATTATAGAGGGATGTATAGTCATTACAGGATGTACAGCAACCACCCTCTGCCCATAAAAGCAGTGTTAGTCTGAGTTGTTGAGCAAGGCTGAAGCCAAGCAGTGGGTCTGTGAGTGAAGCCCTGGCTCCTTGATCTGGGCTCCTGTCCAGAACAGCTGTTCAGGAAGCAAGGCTGGTCTGAGCCTCGGCTGGTCTAGCCTGGTGGTGTCACAAGGGACAAGCTATTTAATCCTCCCAACCACCCTGAGAGAGGTATGTAATATCCTATTTTTCAGACGAGAAGATTGAGACCTAGAGATGTTGGATTTGTGGCTGGTGGTCACCAAGTGAATATGCACCAGACCTGGGATTTGAACCTGTGATGTTTGACTTTACAGGATATCTGTCTTTTCTGTTGTTATTTCTTGCCAGCACTAAGAACTTGAAAGTTTTGGGGCATCCCTCACTATGTGAGTTCAGTGGGAGGAAAGCTCCTTGCCCTTGTCAGTGAGAGTGAGCAGCTGGATCCCTCTCCACTGCTCATCAGGATTCCCTGGTGGCAAGTGGTGAAGAACCCACCTGCCAACTCAGGAAGATGCAAGAGACGAGGGTTGGATCCCTGGGTCGGGAAGATCCCCTGGAGGAGGGCATGGCAACCCACTCCAGTATTCTTGCCTGGAGAATCCCAGGGACAGGGGAGCCTGGTGGGCTGCAGTCCATAGGGGTACACAGTCAGACACAACTGAAGCGACTTAGCACACATGCACCACTGTTCACCAAACACAAACTTCAAACCTTGCCCAAGGCTGCAAAGCAAGTGGCTACTAAGAATAGGTCTGGGATGGTTCCACGATGGAGGCTGTGTCTGACAGTGGCCTCCTGCCCGGGACTCTCTGTGTCCTGGCTTCCTGAGTCCCTGCCTCCCACCCCTTCTCTAAACCCATGCCTCAAGCTTTCTGCAGCTCTGCTCTCATAGGAATTGCAAAATTAGTGTGTTCAAGAACAAATTTTGAATTCAGCCCTCCTAAATCTTTAATCATTTCCATGCAGTAAATGGTAACTCTATTCTGCTGGTTATTCAGGTCAAGAACTCTGGAGTCAAACTTGCCTTCTCTCTCTCTCTCTCAGAGTCATATCCAACCCAGGGACAAATCATATGAGCTTTAATCTTCAAATCATAGACCCAATCACTGTCATTGCCACTGATGTGAGTCACCACCTTTCCTCATCTGGATTATTTCAGCAGCCTCTAACTGGCCCTGAACAATCTGCTCTCCACACAGAAGCCAGAGCGACCCTTTACAAGCACAGAGCAAACCACATTGCACCTCCCGTAGGCTTTCAGGGGCTTCTGTCTCAGTTATCATAAAGGCCAGTGACTCCTCTTGGGTCCCCTCCCCTTCTGTGCAAACATGTCATACAGCCCTGCTTGGAAGGACTGGTTGCTCTAAAGTATAATGTTCAACTTGCCTCAGCATCTTAAATATAATCATATTAATGATCATATTTCTTTTCCTAGAACGACTAAGATTATCACTCATTGGTGGCATGTGTTCCTGGCTTCTTACTGCTGAATTGCTTCAAAATACTGTGCCCACGCTAATTTGTTTTGCAGTCATCCGAAGGTTGAATGAGTATTTTTAAAAGGTATTTCCAGGGGACATTCATTTTGTGTATCTCATGGGCTCTTTGGTATTAGTAGATGACTAAACCCAGAATTTCAGAAGGGATAGCCACTCCTGGGATCTTGGTGAGTGCCCTTGCTTGCCTAGCCCAGACTATGGACAATGTGGTCTCAGGGCCTAAAAAGGTCTGCATGAGAGGATTGTTTTATGGGGCTCAGTGAAATGGGTGTCCTTTCTCAAGTTCAAGGCTAGTCTTCCTATTTGCGCTTTGGATCTCATATCCCCTCCTTTCTCCGGTACCTCTGCCTTATCAAATAGGCTCCTTTCCTTCCTACCTAACTCTACTTCCTTGAAAAATTCAAATGTCAGGTTTTTAAAGAATCTTTCTTATTTTCTCCCTTCCTAAACCTGTCCTAAGCTTGACTGAGATGCTCCTCCTACTCTCCCCTATAATATGAATGCATTCCCTCTGTTAGAGCATTTGTCATAATATTAAGTGGGCCAATCCCTGTTTGGGAATAGAGATTTTGATTTCTATATACTTGAAGCTTATTAGAGCTTCTGGAAACAGAAGGTGAAAGTGCAATAAATGTCTGTGCAATATTATAACCATATTCATTATGTCATGAATCACATGCAAATTTTCTAGTCCAGGTTCCTCATTTTATAGAAAATACATGGAGAGCCAGAGAAGTTGAATAACTTGCATAAGATTTTACAATCATTCAGAGGAAGATAACAGACAACAATCTTGGACCCTTGACTAATCAGAGGTCTCTGCTTATCCCATTAGGCCTTCTGACATTCTTTGCACCAACTGCACAGTGTCTTTCCCATATTTGCATAAGAAGGACACAATATATGACAAATCCCTTTTCTAATACCTAGACTTTTCCTAGTGTATATGGTTTTGACAATGTTTTTATTGCGAGAAAAACTCCAAGATAAATTGACCCTAAACTGGGGCAGCCTGGCTTGATGGAGGGCAGTGAGGTCTGAAACTGAGTATTTATTTGACAGATAAACAAGTTGTTAAGTAGATTAAAAGATGATTACCATACTCTGTCCTTAAGTCTCTGTCAAGCTAGTTGGGGATTTAAAGGCATTTTCACAAATAAACATTAAGACAGAATATAATAAAACAAAAGAGAGTTAAGGATAAGAACAATGGATGTACAGTGTGGAAGAAATTACTCAGGAATGTCAAGGAAGATCCTGTAAAAGTTTCAGTGAGAACACAGAATGAGTAGAATTTTGATAGATGCAGATAAAGGCCTTTCAGCTGGGAAGAGTAAACTTTAAGGCTAAAATTTCTAGAGGAATTTATAAAGAATATCAATAAAAACATCCATCCATCCATCTTTTATTTATTTATTTCTGGAATGGCAGATGGCAGAGTGAGGGGCAACTCTTTTCTCCCAAAAGGAATAAAATAGACAAACTTTCTAGAAATTGAGCAAGGGCATACAACAAATCAAGAAGCATTTATTCAAGAAAATATCATGACCTTCAGGTAAGAACAGCGTTCTGTAGAATTTCAGCCTAGGGCTTCGCCCATCTCCTTAAAGCTCCATCAGCATGGTGGGTCTCCCAGGCGGGACAAGCTGGGGTGGAGGGAGTGCATTAAAGCTCCATTATTCTGGGCATTGTTAGAAATAGCAATCTTAGTGGCAAAATAACAGGAAAGATCAATGCAGCTAGCCTGAGATTTTGGTTCTGATTGGGACAAGCAACATATTGGGAGAATAGCCAGAAATTTAACAGGGTGATAGGTCCATGGACTGACACAACCATAGTGTACCTAGACATATCCCTGGTGGTTGGGAAGGCTGCAAGCAAGAGCACGGCAGAATATTGCCGGGGTCCAGCCCCGGTGGATCCAGGGAATTCGAAGGGTGGACGGCGTCGGCGAGGAAAACTTATTTGTTTATTTATTAATATAAGATTAGATCAGAAAGAGATAGTATAGTAGGAAAATTAAGTGGAGAAAAGAGGCTGAATAACTTGGTTTACGAGCTAAACTAATAAAACTCCGGACAAGGAGTTTGCACCATCTACATCAGGCCACCGGCGCCTGTTTGAATATCGGAGAGTGCCCCGCCTTGGGCTCTCTCTCTCACAGAACTTAAAAGCCAGGGCAAGTAAGTAGACATGATGAGCCGCCCGCTCCAGATGGGAATTCAGCCTGAAATTAAAGTAGGAAGAGGAGACACGGGGGAAACCAGTCCAGCGACTGAGTCCATCCTCTATTGTCTAGAATCTCCTTTTATATCCTTGATTGTACATAGAGATCAATGGGTAATACAAAATTATGTGGCGTCAGCAGCCCTGACTCTTATCAAAACCAGGCTTTTCTCTCTGCATACCTAATTGTATACACAAGTCTTCAGTGATTTACATTGTCTTCTAGCCAAAAGGGCCAATTAACATTTTACAGCCTTTTTCCTGATAAGGGTTTGTTAACCAGAAGACTTATTTGTGTTGATCTTCCCAAAGTCTGGTGCCACTCTCAGAAAGCACTAAATAAAGTTACATTCTTACATAGCAAGGACACAAGAGGAGTGCAGTGATATATAACAAAGAAAAGTAATTAACTCAAAAGTCTAGTGTTGCTAACATCAAAACTACTATCTATCTCTTCCCATATCCCGTTTACATTGATTAACATCCTCCCAGGTGCCTAAAAGATAAAGAATATGGAGGTCTGGCAGCAGTCATTGAGTCAACAGTGAAAACCTTCACCAATGTAATTTTTAACTCTTTAGAAAAGGCTCTGTTTCCTTAAGATGCTTTTAAGCTTTGTGCCTCTCGCAGTTGGGGGCTGTAAGCAATT